>JAECMU010082922.1:6844-17470 GCA_016106625.1 Dracogyra subfuscus
ACCACCACCACCATACACACCATCACGACCACCATAATCACCACCACCACAACCACCATACACACCACCACGACCACCATAATCATCACAACCACAACCACCATACAAACCACCACGACCACCATAATCACCACAACCACAACCACCATACACACCATCACGACCACCATAATCACCACCACCACAACCACCATACACACCACCACGACCACCATAATCACCACCACCACAACCACCATACACACCACCACGACCACCATAATCACCACCACCACAACCACCATACACACCACCACGACCACCATAATCACCACCACCACTGATACTACTGATACCAGATTATTATTACCGATACTATTATTATTACTACTACTACCACCACCATAACTACTATAACTACTACTTCTACTATTTCTACTTCTACTACTACTTCTACTACTACTACTTCTACTACTTCTACTATTACTACAACTACTACTACTACTACTACTATTACTACTACTACTACTACTATTACTACTATTACTACTACTACTACTACTACTACTACTACTACTACTACTACTTCTTTTAATGTAATTATGAAAATTATAAACGGTACTTACCAACTCTACCAATATTATATGAAATTTTGCATTGTTAATTTCCGGATCACCCATCTGAAAAGGTAAAATAATTAAATATTATTGAAAGTACTCAATTATATGACCTTTTACTAATACCTATTTGAATCACATTTGAATTCGCCATGGGTGTAGCTAAACACGTTTTAAAACATATGTATTTGTATTTATAGATAGGCATACATATACATATAGATATAACTACAAAGTTAAGGCAAATTAGGCAAAACCATTTGTATACATTGGTATATAGATTAGACAGAATAAAATAACAACAAACAAACAACAACAACAAAAACCTCACACACACACACACACAAAACCCATCAAAACAATTGCTGATCCTGGTTAAAATGAATAGAGATCAATTGTGTAGAATAAATAGCTCTTAGTCTCTAAAGCTGTATCCTAACCGGAGGCGAACGATTATTTTAGAAACCATTGATTTAAATTGGCATATTTATTTGTCGCGCATTACGCGTGTTGTTAGGATACGGCGATTGAAATCGATGATTTCTAAAATAATCGCTTGCATGGCTCGGGTCACTCGCGTCACCCACGTCCGGTTAGAATACAGCTGTACCCTGTCTGTGGGATGATGCATATAAAACATCCCTTGCTACTACTGAAACATGTAGCGGGTTCACTCTCTCTGACTATATGTCAAAATTCCCAAATATCCAATAGCTAATTATTAATAATCAAAGTGCTCAAGAGGTGTCGTTAAACAAAACAAACTAAGATAGAACTTGAACAAAGGTATTTATCCTATAGCGATTCTATATTTTGAATTAAAAAACAACAAAACAATACCATTATTTTCCAAATACGTGTCTGTTGTAAATATAATATTCTTTCACCATGTCTAGCAGTCGAGTTAACAAAGATATGTTATTAGATACTCAAGATTTACAGTCGAATGCCTAGTGAACGTTTCTACATGCACAGCAGCATACCGAGACAGGGTTAACCGACTGTATGAACGTTCAAAATGGCATAATTGGTATTTGAGTTATAAATACAGAATTATTTTAATAAAAAATGATATGTTAAAGTTCGTTGTACTTGTAAGTTTGTGGCTTCAAAAACAAGCATAATCTTAATAACTAACATCTTTTTTTTGTTTTTACATTTCTCCCAGAGGCACTGTTGTGTTTCAGAAATACTACTGTTTATCTAAATTGAATCGCGACTGTCGCTAGTCGGCGTCTAAGCTAAGATGTCAATATTTACAACCCACGACAACATTCTAAATATGTCATTCCATAGAATTTATTCTAGGCCCGGAACTGTGTCCATGAAAAGTGTATCACCTCAAGGCTAAATAATTAACATTTAGGAAAGAACCCGTCTTCTTTTTTATATCAGAAAAGATTTCACTTCCTGTAAGTTGGCGAAGATCGCAGCTCGAGAGAGGAAAGGCGGGTGATAAGTGTTAGCCCCACGTGCTGATTGAGTTTTCGCTCGGAATGACCATCTCCTGTGTCCTGCCCTGTGTTAGAGCAAATTTGATTCCTCCTTGATGCTGAGCGATATCGATCCACTCCCAAAAGAATGAATGAGAGCACGGCTGCTAAATACCGAAAATAAATTGAATTTGATCAGCCTTGCTACCGCTGATGTGAGCGATTCGCATCATGGGTCAAGTATGAACAAAAATTGTATGATTTAAAAAAATAAAATAAAGCATTGATTAAAAAAAAAGCAAAAACAAATTTCATAGATGGGTCGTAATTTCCAACAGGATGGTCGTAAACTAAAAAATAATATATATATATATATACATACATACATACATACATACATACATACATACATACACACACACACACACACACACACACACACACACACACACACACACACACACACAAATTAAAAGATGAGAAACTATTAATTCGTAGATAGGCCGGGTCCTCCAAGACAACTAAATGATTCACGGTTTCGGTGTAGGAGTCTAGATACTGATTCACATCGATTCGCATCATAGTTCAAGTATGCCAAAAATATTAAAAGTTAAAAAAGTACTTTTTATAGATGGGCCGTGTCCTAAAAGACAATGAATCTAATTGGAATTTTCCACTGCATCAGAGTGTACATATGGATTCACTGATTCGCATCATGATTCAAGTATGCCAAAATAGATTAAAAGACGAAAAACCATTTTCCGTAGATAGGCCGTGTCCTTTAAGACAACGGCAGTCATTAAAATCTCGTAATGTCCGATAGTGTGCGAGAGTATACATATTGATACGCGATTATGGAGCTGTTATTACTGACCCGTCTGACTGGGGGTCAGACCAGGTGTAACGAGGAAATGATTCGGCGGCTCGTCTAGACCGTCTGAGTATTTGATTCCAAACGTTCATCGATCTCCTCCGCCACCTGTGACCATGCATCTTCATTGGTGTACAATGAACAACGGATATGTCTATATTGTTCCTTTGACGGGGATGGGATCTGGCTCAGTGGCTAGATCGCCCGCCTAGTGTCCTTTGGTCGCAGACGCGAAACCCATCGGGCATTTTACAGTCAATATCAGCATACCACGACTGGTATACCAAAGGACGTGATATGTACTGTCCTGTTAAAAACAAAACATAAAAGAACATTTGCTGCTAAGGGCAAAATGTACAATCGAATTAAAATTAGCTCCACTATTACATGTGGATCTAACAGCAGCCAGTTGGAACTCATGCCCACCAATAAAACCTTACTTGCAGAATCTTGCCAGTGATTTCAAAATAATTTTAAAACATTCCGAGTGTGAATGCTTTATTTAGACCAATAGAACTAATTTTAATCAGATTGCTAACAGCACTGCGTATTTCGTCTGTAAATAATAATTTAAATATTGACCAATCACACTTTTCCTTTTATAATGTTATTTGGGAGCATACAAATTCTAAAAATATCGAGCGAGTCTATTTTAGTGGCCGCAGTGCTGCGAACCATACCAATACGTACGGGATTGGTTATCAGTCTTCAATTTTATATCACAAATTATTTATTTATTTAAAAAAACAACTAAATCAGTCTTCAGTTTTAAATTACAAATTATTTATTTTAAAAAATAAAAATAGTTTTAAGGCATTCGTAATTCACCCGAAACATGTCGTATACCCTCAGGACAATTGGGAATGTTTTCAAATTATTTATACTGGCATGATTCTGCAAGTAAGGGTTTTAATTTGTGGACATGAGCTCCAGCTGGCTGATATTAGATCCACATGTAATAGTGGAGCTAATTTTAATTAGATTGCAAAATGTAATGAGTTTGTATTTCATTTCATTACATTTATGTTCGTGCCTCTATCCAATTACGGTTCACGAACGCTGCCCTGAGCAAACCTCAGCTATCTGGACTGTCTGTCCAGGACAGTGGGTTACTGGTTAGTGAGTAGCCTTTCACCAACCCACCGAGTCATTAAACTCACTCTGGATGGGAACCGGCCTCGGTGGTGTCGTGGTTAAACCATCAGACATAAGGCTGGTCGGTACAGGGTTCGCAGCCCGGTACCAGCTCCCATCAAGAGCTAGTTTTAACGACTCAGTGGGTAGGTGTAAAATCACTACGTCCTCTTCTCTCTCACTAACAATTAACAACTAACCTACTGTCCTGGACAGACAGCCCAGATAGCTGAGATATGTGCCCAGAATAGCGTGCTTGGACCTTAATGAAATATAAGCAGGAAACCCAGTATCAGCCAGGTTTCTGTCCGATGGTTTAAAAGCTACAACAATCGAGGTCGGTGCCACCATTTTGAACACTTTTCAAATCGATGTACTCTAGTTGTATTTTAAACATTCTTTTGTTAGGTTTTATAGTGAACAGTGCATTGCATATCACGTGACATTTAAGGAATGCAACCAAGTGTAATTGTGGACATAAACGACGTAACGTAATACACGACCGAAAACTAATCTACAGTCCACAGAGAGAGATGTAAGAGAAACATAAAGCATGAGATAGCTGTTATATTGCCTAAATCTCAGTTAAAAAGTGACATTATTTGACGAAACGTCTTAATCAAAATATAAATTCTCCAAATCAGTTTTAACTTTGACGCACTGCCCGAATATTGCATTTTAACTTGGAATTTGCGTCAACGGGCTACACTAAGTTGACGCTTCGAATGACAAGCCGAGTAAACCCCCGTAGCAAGAAAGGTCATTTTTAAGTTAAACAGGGTACGTTTTTCATAGGCTCACCATACCAATTGCCAAATTAGCCAATTGCTAATGTTCATGCAAAGTGGCTACAGCATTAATTATTTGGCTAAAAAGAGTTAATTTATACAACATTTCATAAGCCAAGTACTAAATGTATAAATTAGTCCTGTTTAATAATGTTCAAAGAAATACTCTACATGTTTCAAAATTAGTTTGCGTAAAACTTTCCAATATGAGCCCTCTTTTATATTTGTCTTGGGCTGGAACTGCCCGCATGCCTCAACAATAAAAATGTTAACAAAGGAGCTGGGGTTTTCTTTTTGTGGTCTTTATAAAACAATGGTTTTAATGTTATTTGTGTGCAATTTTGACCATTTTTATTTTAAATTAGTTTTTAATGAATGAATAGGTGTTTTTTAGGTCACCATGCATGAATTTCGTATTAACCAATACTGTTGTCACATTTGAAACTTGTGAGTGTAGACAAAGGCTCATTTTGTATGGGTTTCTTATCCACTACAAGAGTAACGTAATTACATTTCAGAAGACTCCAAAGAACACATGTAGGTGCTGGAGAGCAGAAGAAAGAAAATCTCACTAAAATGTGTTTAACTTGACGCCCGTGTCGAGCGAATCTCGTTAGTGCCTTGCTCTTATACTGAACAGGCCACAGACATGTATCACTTAGGACATTTCAGAACCAATTATGTCCGCTCTTTGACCGGATCTTTTGTTTTCCTTGTTTGTCGTTTACCTTTCTGACGTGGGCACACAAACTCATAAACACATATCCTACAAACAATATCACAATATCGATTTCCCGTCCCGAAATTGACCACTGGTGATGTCAGAGGTCAAATCTGGGATGGGCGTGCCTGAACCTAATTCTGGATATGAGCTCATTAAAAGAGTTTACATAGCACAATCATACCGTTTCGCCGTACTAAACGATAAGCCAAATGTCCCATACTGTACCGTAATTTAAAATAAAGTATAATTTATATCAACTACATTCTATGAAATGATGTTTTTTTTCAAACAATAAAAATGTGTTGACTCCTTCTTTAAAATAAATGAATGGGTCAAGAAAGTATGACCGATTCGGGCACGACACGAGACAATCTCATCCTTCCTGCACTGTCTGTAGGAAATGCCACTCTCCCAAGATCGGCTTGATGGCATGACGCTTGTTCGCAACCGCACCATCCCAAACAAGTTGCCAAGTCGAAAAGATAACATCAAGAGAAGAACATTTAACTGGGTGATCTGCTTATATGTTACTAGACCCTGCTATCTTAAAAACATGTGGTTGGATTATTACAAATGGTTCAGAGTAAGTATAGTATTACCAACAACTGGTTAGATTCTAGTAAGTGTTGTAAAGAAGAAAGAGGAACAGTAACAGTACAACAATAAACATAATTACACTCATTATGAGCTTTAAACAGTATACTTTTAAAGTGTATACCAAAATGACGGTGTTTCGTGTGCTAGTGTTTGTGTTACTGCCGTATGGTGTGTCGCTGTGTTTTGTTTCTCTTTATTTATAATATTATTGTGGTTCGGATGCGGATCCAGTAACGGGGGGGTGGGGGGGTGGGGAGGGGGGAGGGTCACAGCGGTCCGCGACGCATCTCTTGGAGAAAGTTAAAAGTCACAAGCCTGCTGTGACCCCACAGTAGCCACATAAAGTGATATTACATTAAAACAAATGTTGTACGTTATTTAAAGATCAATAAATTGAGAAAACCTAAATCTATTTTTATTATGATATCATGGACGCTCGCCGATGTAGACGAAAAGCTTGGTCTATAATAAATAGTTAAATAATATATAATATTTATAAACGCCAAGATTCCAGCTTTAAGATACATCTATTTAGAGCTACTTAATGACTAAATTATATATTTTTTCTTATTCCACACAACAATAAAAATACATCCCAATAATTTCATTTACAAGTATTTAACTTTTGTATTAAAACATCCAATATGGATGATCAACAGGTTAATATGTGACATCACATTTTGAATTTTATTGTACGAATATATTTACAAACTTAATATTTTTTGCATCTTCAATCCTGCCGGTGACGGACAATGGATTATTACAGTACGTTTTATTCCCTATCAGGCGCGGATCCAGTGGAAGGGTGCTGTAGGTGCGCATTTTAATGGTACTTTGACATGTTCATTACCGAAGCCGTTACCATAAAAACGTCAACATTCTTTTGACGTGACGTCAACAATGCTTTGACGTTTTAATGAATATACTTATTTAGGTACATTGTCTGAATATAGTTTAACTTTAAAAATGAGCGAAAACATCGCTCCTTGACATTTATAATCATATTAATTTTAAATGTGTATAACTGTAAAATATTTGTGCATGGATGTAATACTTTCTAATGATAACATCTCCATACTGTGCTGTTCTGTGCTAATATTTTCTGCAAATGGTATGTGGATACATCAAGAGAGGTAAGTGACTGATTGATTATTTGTTTGGTCAGGTCAGGTCATAGGAATTTACGTGCACATTCAGAAAAAAATGCTATAGCGCACGCCTGTCGTGGGCGTAGGTGTTGGCTTTCGTCGGCTCCTTCGTCCAGGACAGAAGCTGTTTGTTTAATTGTTTCTTTATAAGGACCGATGAAGTAGGAGGTGGGGTGGGGCGTCGGCATTGGCGTAACCAGTATTATATATTGTGGAGGGGCGCCCACATTGGCAGGAGGAACCCACACTGTTATGCGGTGATAGGTCCATATAAAAATGTTGGGAAAAAACACACTGTTGATTGGCGGGCATTGCTCTCATGCCCCTCTCCCGGCTACGCCGATACATATTAATAAAGAAAACAAGAAGTGTCGGGCATATGGCTAAGAACAAATCATATAAGGATTTCGATTGGCAGCAATGGGTCTTTCATAAGCATCACCCCACAGACTAGACATACCACAGGTTTTGTTATATCATTTATGGAACAGTGACTAGAATGTTTAGCCAATGAACCTATGTTTCTGAGGAATTTTTTCTCATTTAAACAAATTAAACATGCGTCTGGTATAAACAAAACACACTTGATTATACAACATAGATAAAACTAAATTCGTGACTGGGTTTTTTTCGTGGATTTAAAATTTAAAAATGTTTTTGTGTAAGCAAAACACACGACTATGCAACACAGATAAAAGAATCGTGACTGTTTTTCTCGAAATGTTCCCATTTAAAATAAATGGGTGTAGTGTATAACCCACTTGACTATGCAACACAGAAAACAAACATAGGGGTTGTGTAAATAATTCACACTTGATTATACAACACAGGAAATAAAACAAATAAATGAGTGTGGTCACTGTGGTGTAAATAAAAAACACTTGAATACTAGCATATAAAAAAAAAATTGTGACGTTTTAGGGTCGGTTTTGTTTTCTCATTTAAAACGTGGTGTGTCATAAATAAAGCACATTTGACTTTACAACATATAAAAGATTGGTGACTGAAATGCACTGGCCATCTTGAGAATGATGTTCTCGGCCTTGCCGATCTCCATGTCGAGGATGACGTGGTGGTCCTCCTCGTGGTCTCGCTGGTGCAGGTCGAGTAACATCATGAAGCAGCTGTCGATGCCGGACACCCGCTTGGCGTCTATGTGTAGGTAGTACTCGTGCGTATTTACAGACTGAAACAACTGCTGAAGACGTATAAGACCTGCAACATTTGAAGATAGGAAGATATCAGTTTGAAATCAGCTATCTGCATATAATCGCTGAATACGTTTAAGACCTGCAACATTAGAAGATAGGAAGATATCAGTTTGAAATCAGTTATCTGCATATAATCGATGAAGACGTTTAAGACCTGCACTAAAATAACACAAAAAACCCACAACATTAAAATATATCGAAATCAACTGTCTGCAAATAACTGCTGAAGACGTATAAGATCTGAAATGAATTTAAAAAAAAAAAAAAAAAAAAAAAAAAAAAAAAAAAAACATAAAAATATCATATCTATAGCAACTGCATATAATCGCCGAAGAGGTATAAGAACTGGGAAAAAAACAACTCATGGAAATATCATTTTGAATTCAATTGTATGCGCATAATCGATGAAGACCTATAAGAACTGAAAAAAAAAGAAACCCACAACATCAACATATCATTTTGAAATCATCTGTCTGCAAATAACCGCTAGTGACGAACAAGTCCTGAAATAAAATAAACAAAACCACAACATGAAACTATATCGAAATCAACTGTCTGCAAATAACTGATCAAGACGTATAAGATGTGAAAAAAAACAAAAAAAAAACAAAAAAAAAACAACACACAACACAACATGAAGATATGATATCAAAATCAACTCAGTAAATTAGATGAAATCTTATGTCACTATATTAAACAAAACGACAGTGTTCTAATAACTATCTGAGGGAAACGGCCTGCAGACTTGCCCCTGTGGTATTCGAGACACCACTGGAAGAGTTGGGGTATCGGTTACGGTATCGTTTACGACTGGCAGATATTTTGATGAGATTATAACACTTTCCTTCTAATATCTCTTGCAGCCACACGTCCATGGATGGGAGATCGATCCGTTTAAAACTATAATATTCCAACTGGGAATAATCATCTTTCCCTTCATTTAGACGAGGTTTGTCACATCTGTCAAAGCAGAAGGCTCTCATTTCTCCGCTCGAGTGCCACGAAAATAGATCCATGTTAGATACTTCATATCGACTGGCAGGCTGGGTACTGGTGATAAGTAATTTGATAAGCAGGTACTGTGAAAAAGTGGAGGTGTTTTTTGTTACTTTGTCAAGTGGAGGGATTAACTTTTTTTTTCTCTTTTTTTAAAGGTATTGCTTCAGAAATATCGATTTCAATTTGTACATATTTTCAATAGCTTTGTAGTTGTCAGGGGCTTAAACCTCGCCTGAAATGCGACGGGTTATAGGATCGACCATTGACCAGTGAATCCAGTAACACTAGTCACAAACTGCGACCAGTGACCAACAAATAGTGTCTTAAGCGCAGTGGCATGTGCTGTCATGTTTATGGGAAAGTAGCCTATATTGGCGTTAGTGGGTTTTCTCTCTATCGACCAAGGGCGAAACCTAGCCCAGTCGTAAATCGCTCGCCTGTTGCACAGTCGCTTTAGGATCAATCCCCGTCGGTGGGTCCATTAGGCTATTTTTCGCTCTAGCCAATGCACTACGAGGCCACTTGTATACCAGAGGCTGTAGAACGTGCTATCCTGTATATGGGATGATCCATATAAAATATCCCTTCCTACTAATAGAAACATGAAGCGAGTTTTCCCTCTAAGACTATATGTCAAAACCACCAAACGTTCGATATCCAATAGCCGATGATTAATAAATCAATGTACTGTAGTGGTGTCGTTAAACAAAACGAACTATTTAACTCTATCGATGAAGTGTCTATAGGCCGTCCCACAGGGAACGCCCTTTTATGCTATGGAATTGACTACAACTTATTTATTTCTGAGCCGATGTTTTCTCAATTCGACACATAAATAGTTTGTCTTTTTATTTCCAAAACACTTTTACTTTTCTTCTTACATAAAAAAAACAAATTATTTACAACAAGCTCCCCCAAAACACATTTTTGTAATGGACGGACTATAAATATGCAAATGTCCGACACCGATAATCGTACATTAAAATGTGTTCAGCTGTTCTGTAAAAGATGTTCATTTCCCTTTTTTCCTGTCCTCAGCTTTTTTCAATCCATTTGTTTTGTTGATGTTGTTTGTTTTGTGGGTGGTTTTGTTTTGGTTTTTTCGGGGGGGGGGGGGGGGGGGGG
>JAECMU010082942.1:6893-18924 GCA_016106625.1 Dracogyra subfuscus
TATGTACATATATAAACAATATTTAAGTAATACTTTGTTAGGTCAGGTAATAGGTCAGTGGTCTGTGACAATATGCCTTTAAGACAAACAGTGGAACAGCATTCCACTTAAAGATGGAGAATGAAACATTCCTGTGCACCACAGTTTTGCGATCATAGCCAAAGGGTATCTGTAAATGACGCGCCGCGGTACGAACATTAATGTGATTGTTTTATTCTAAACAATTACACAATTACTTTAAAATTATTCACCAGATTACATCTTTAAGAGGCGGTGTTACCTTTTATGCAATCATCGAACATAATACAAAACTGAACGAGTGTTTGTAACTTCATGGGAGTCCATTTAACACCAGTTTGTCTGTATAGCTGTTTATTGCGTTATGTATTACAATTTTGCGAAGTAGAATTCAGTTAATTAACAGCGGAGTGTCAGTGAATATATCATACGAACACATCCTAGTTGTTGCGTCTGTTAGCATGGCATTAGCCTCTTAAACGGCAGGTGGCTGCGGGAAAAGACAAATGTAGTGATGTCATGCCATTGAGTTTTGATAAACAGTGTCAGATAAACGAGCCCAACTATTACCTTACAGGTAAACATTATCTGTGTCATGCTAACAACATACTGGGACACCAGATGAACCAGGATGTAAAAGCAGTAATTCGTGGCGCTAATTGGGCATTGTTATTTTATTGTGATTCAGTTTTGTTTTTCTTGTGGATTTTTTAAAATTACTTCCGTATTCTAAAACGTCTGTAAACTGTAACTTGTTTTATTTATTATTTCTGTAATTGAAATCAGTAAATACGAATATTACTGACATAACTGGTGTTTTGTTTATCCACTTGTTAAATTCTGAAGCTTTAATAAACCTTCTGAAAGGGTTCCATACGTATTTCAACACATGCATACTCACTAAACAGCAAATAATTTAAAAACCGGACGACAAAAACAGAAATATGTGTGCGGATAATATCCGCTTGTCTAATAATTGCGTAATATAAACATGAACCTTTCTCGGTAACAGCTAAAACGCACCAACTGTTCATATACTAGTAACAAATCATTGTAAAACAAAATACAACACCGAATTTTTAACACACGAAAAAAAGTAAGATAAAAAGATGGCAACAACAAAACAATTACATACAACGACAAAATTTACAAGTGAAAAGTCACTTTGCTGAATCTCGTTTATCTTATTAGAATCAGGGAGTAATCAGGTAAAACATAATTTAATTATTTTTATGTTTTGACGTTTAACTTTCGTGCCCAGATGGATCAGGATAACCCGTTAGACACCTGCACTTGAACTAATCTGCCTATCCCACACCTTCACCAATCACAAGGCATGTAATATGTAGATATACCATATCTATGAGATAATTAATTTCAATCATTATATATTTCATTTCTTTTCTCTATACAACAATGCACCAAATATTTGCCAGGGCGTCCCGTCATTTTCTATGACCACAAGAGTGGCTGTCGAAACTTTACGGTTGAAAAAAAAACATAACAAAAAACCCAAAACAAACCTCAACCTAAAACGTAAAAGGAAAATCTACTAAATAAATGTAACGACGTACACATTATTACTGACTCCTAATAGACGACGTGTATAGTTATACACAGAATTAATGTAATTATAATGTGAAATAATAAAATAAAACTTAATTTGTGTGGGTTTCGTAATTCATGACCGATTTCAGTGGTTAGCAAGATATGTGTGGATATATATAAATACATCTGGTTCTTGAAAACGAGTAGCAATATCAACGAAAATGAGTAAATTACCTACACAGTATAAACAAGCAATAACTACTGTACAGACACGCATGAGCACACGTGAACACACACACACGCATATATAC
Source organism: Dracogyra subfuscus (assembly GCA_016106625.1). Classification (NCBI taxonomy): domain Eukaryota; kingdom Metazoa; phylum Mollusca; class Gastropoda; order Neomphalida; family Peltospiridae; genus Dracogyra; species Dracogyra subfuscus. The sequence goes on from JAECMU010082942.1 coordinate 8,771, forward strand.
ACATGTGTGCGCGTGCACGTTTATGCTATGTATATATTATTATGTACATATGTACGTATGCGTGTGTATGTGTTGTGTGTATGTGTGTATGTACTTGTTTGTGTTTGTGTGTGTATGAATGTGTGTGTATATATGCATGTATGTGTGTGTTTTGTGTGTATGTGCATGTGTGTGTGTGTATGTATGTGTGTTTGTGTGCGCGCGCGCGTGTGTGTGTTAGTGTGCAGCTTGCGTATGCATGCCTGCGTCGAAAAAAACTGTAGAAAACGAAATGCAAGTAATTAAAAACATAAATAACACATATCCAGTTATTTCTGTTAAGAACCAGCAATCAAAATAAAACGCATAATCAAACATGGGTCGAATTGTTTCTCATTATTTAAGTTGAAACTTCATTTTTTAATTAAACTATTAATTTCACTGTTGAAAGCATAATTCTCAACTAAGTTTTAAATGGAATTCCACTAAAAGTAATAAATGGGGGGGGGGATACAAAAACAACCCATACTAGTTAATCATAATTAAATGTTTACGTCTTCCATCTTTAATTTGAAACGATTTGATTCTTTATTATTTACAAAAGTATCTCAAATTTAAATATTGATGATACTCGGCAGACCCACTGAAATCAATGTCTAACTGCTGTACGCACTAACGGATTTGCATTTTATCGCGGCAGCAGACCGATAAGGTATCTTTTATGCCTGCAATTCCGTCGTGGCATGCCTAAACATCCGCCATGGGGTAGAGTGCATGTTTCATTGAAGTTATGAAAACAACACACGTAGGAGGCAAACAACACTATGCACTTAGTGCGTGGTCTCGAGTTATCTCGACTATTAATGGTATCTACCATAGCATGTTTCCAAAACACTCGGTGGAAATACAACTGAAGGGCGATTCCGGGTAGATATACGTTCATCAGCCTCGGTCTCGTAGTTTAAGCCGTCGATTCCAAGGACTGTGTGGGGTGGGTGGGTGGGTAGGGGGGGTACGTTTCGGGAATATTGATCTAGCTCAGTGGGTAGAGCGGACGCATCATTATTACCGTGAATAGCACTCTTTTAATTATTTATTACCTTCGGTGGAATTCCATTTGTGCCATATAAACCCTCACAAACACAATATTATTAAATTAAGGAATAAGTACTACTATTAGGAAAAAATCTATAAAACTAAATTCATACAAAAACTAAATATTTATGAAACACATGATATCCGAACTAAGTGCACTTTGTAATACAGTAACATTTGTATATTAAATATTTATAAACATCCTACAATATGACTGTTATGACGAGGTAGTTGTAGGGCCAATATGTCCCAAATATAGAGCTGTGTGGCTTTGTATCTCATTCCATTACACGAGACACTTCAGCCCGGGAACACAAAGAGAAGAAACACGTCTATTGTGTTATGTCGTTATATAACATCAGAGATATTGTCTGGTCTATTCCTAGTGATATTCTGTGTATACTTTTACATTTCATGCAGTATTATAAATGGTGCTCTTTCAAATATGATCATGGTTTGACCGTCTAAACTTAACAAAGTGCTACTTTTCTCCAAAGAAACACACACTGAGGATAATGCCGTTACCCGTAGGTTTAAATATGCCTGACGTATCAGTCTTAAACGACTTAAATGAAAGAACAAAACCCTGCAAATCTAGTTCCTGATTTCTTCACATAAAGTTGAGCTTTATGCCAACGTGTGAATTGAAAGGCTTCTCACGTTATTTCCATTTTGTAAAGTTTTACTGAATCAAAATTACAAAGCACTTATTAAAGTTTTAAATTTATCTTCAAAACCAGGATTTTTATGTTAAATGCCTATAAATATATTGTTTGCAGTTTAAAAAAAAATCTTAGCTAAACTTAACACTGAACTTTATGAAAAAATAAATATATATTTGTATATAATATTCCCTGAATGAAACCTTGTTCAATATTGCGATTGCTGAATGAAGTAGCTATTGAAAATAGTTCATGTCCTGAGCACCCCTGCCTCAAAAGAGGAGTTTTGGAATCATATCAGAAGTCGGTACGACTCGCAAACCATACAATAAATACCAACACATTTAAGACTCTAACAAGGTGACCGAGCAAAATGTAAAAAACCCGATAGGTCCGAACCTGAGTCCACTGAATGTTTGATGTTTCCTTGTAGCATCCCGAAGGTGATATTATAATGAGTAGTCTACTGCATTCGTCGACAGACACCTCACCATGGCACTCAGAACGTCACATATACTCACACCATGCGAAACGTACTTAGTTACAGGTCGTACAAATGGCGTCGATGATGAGTTCCAGAACTCGGCGTGGACGAACCTTCGTCGCGTAGTACCAGCCATTCTGTACCTAGTCTGACTGTTCAACTGTGTAGCTACTGTCACAGGATTACACAGTCTGCGGCAATGAGAGTTAACCCGTATCTGTTGTCATTATACATCGACATTTACACACAGTGCTCTTCGCATTTCAGTCTTAGCACTAAGACGGCAGACTCCAGCTGCCAAAGTGGTGATGTTCACAAACTATCCCAAACTACTGCTAACCATTTCCACAACCTACATACAGTCGACGATCAGTTTGCTGTTGTTGTTCCCTGTTCATGTTTCTGAAGTTGGCGAGTCTTCCATTCCCTTTTCCAGTCGCTTCTTCTCCAGGAGTTCTCTCAGCTGCTTCATTTCCTCTTGCAAACCTTCCATTTCGTTTCGCAACTTGTTATTTTCTGACTCCAAGTAATCGGATTTTACCTCCCTCAGCCTGGTCAGCGCCTTGCGGTTTTCGCGACATTTTCTTGCCGCTTCGTTATTCCTCCTCCTTCTTTCGAGATATTTTGGATCTAGATATTTTGGTTCTCCTGATCCGTCAAGAGACCCGTACATGCTGCTGTCCAAATCTCTGGGATACAGGTCTCGGTCAGGGTGGCACGGTGCATCTTGGCTGCCGAAGCTGTCCTTTCGGACCATTTGACCAGGATTAGCCTGTGCTAGAGCAATTTCTGATAGCTGAGCCAGTCCGTCCATGAATGGACGATGCGATGAATATGATTGTGATGAATCCATGGGAGCAAACATCTCCTTGTGGCGTAATTTCAGTGGCAAGGATGAACACGTGGGACTTCTGGAGCGAGGCTTGTCGTTGTGAGCCGCCGAGCCGTTTTCTTTCTTCACCGTCAGCTGCAACGGCTCATCATCTTGGTCGTCGGAGCTGTAGCTATTGGTGGAGTTATCCCAGCTCTTCATGCGAGACTCCGCGTCCGGCTTCTGGTTTTGAGGTAGATAATATGGTGCTGATGAGATGGTTGGCGAGATGGTCGTCCGCGGCATCAGCGGTGGTGGCCCAGCAGAATCCCCCGTGGCAGGGTCTGGTGGTTCGGTTTTAACGGGAGTGTTTTCGTACGAATGAACATTACTGACATTTGAAATCCTCTCACCAGGGATCTGCATGGGTGGTGACCCATTGTACATACCTGATTGTGCTTTCTGCCTTTCTGCGTGCAATCCGTGCTGTTCAGAAACAGATGGTACGAGGTAGTATGGTATTGGGTTTGTCCCATGATAGTTGGCCCCCGGAAGTCCCCGGCCTGGGATTGCTCCTGGGATGGCCCCTGTGACGGCAAGGAGGGGCGGAGGTGACGAGTACATGGCTCGGTTGTTGCTGGGCATCATGGACGCGTGTGGTGCAGCGCCTGGCGAAACCATCCTCAAGGGCGGTGCATGCCCGATAGCGTGGTGCGAAGAACTAATACCAGCCGTGGGTTCACTGTCGTACTCGTTCTCGTCGTCGGTTGCAACGAACTGCCGGTTCGTAGGTAAAGCGTACCTTTTCTTCAGAGCGGCAAGCTCCTGTTTGAGCAGTGCATTTTGCTGACTGATTTCGTATACTTTAGAATCAAGATGAAGATCGTGTATTCGCCTCTTCTCGCGAGAACGTCTGGCAGCTTCGTTATTCTTTTTCCTCTTCTCCCAATAGCAGTTGTCCTTCCTGTTCTCTGGCATGAACGCTCTTCTCTTCCTCAGAGGTATGAAGCCTGGACCCTGTGTATCACTCTGGGAGTTCTGGCTCTCCGCCGAGCTCACATCCTGCGTGTCATTGTAATACATGTCTGGGGTCGACTGGCCCTGGCCGTTCATCGAGCCAGCAGGTATGATGTCACGACCTTCACCTTGGGACGCGTATTCAGCCATTTGTTTTCTGATCTTGTCGCTTTGCTCTCCTTCCGTTAACATAGTATTGAATCCCAGCTCCATGAGCTGTTGTCGCGTTCGAAAAGATCCATATCTGAAAAACAGAACAAATAACACAGATATAGTTAAATGACCATCAAAATCATGATAGAATGCATATCAAAGACACCTTTTATATTATTTAACTATATCATGGTCCATTCGATGACGTGGTGATGTAACTTGTATATCTCAGTGACCCAGAGAGCTACACCAGTGGGAGCTGTGGTCACTGGTAGGGTCACCCAAGCTGGATTGGTCAAAGGGTAGAGGTTCTACTAAAATGGATCACTGCCAAAGACGAATAAGTTAGGAAACAATAATGGTAGGGAGGCACTTAACCGCTGCTGAACGCATATATGACCGAGATATCATTTAAAATGTACTGTGGTGCCACTAATGTTTCCTGCTTCCAAGTATTCAATATACAATTCTACATGATTCAATAAAGAGGGAAAACTATTCCACTATAAAGCTTATAATGCTTTACGATGCTACCACGATTTGCTGATGATCTCGACACAATTGATATATACTGAACTCCACAGAACATGCAACAGTCATATTGATAGTTCTAGAGAGGGATATGGAACTAATACATCAGCTGCTTTAGTACAAATGGGTGTATTGTGGCAGGCAATCAATAGCCAAAACATTGCAAAGAAGTGTTAGGATTATTGTGTTTTATAGCCACCTCACACACGTGACAGTAGTAACAACTGAAAATTGGGCCCTGCGTTGCCAATGAAGTTCTCCCTCTCGTGTTCCAGTAACAGCATGAGACAATTTGAGGCCAGAAAGGATTTAATTATCCCTTGCGCCAGTGTGTTAATATCTATAAATGTAATAGTCAAATCCGAATACAACACACACACAATACATACACATAACAGTTTTAATTTGTACGCAAGAAAAATTATACAGATTTTTTGTTTGGTAAGAAAATCGTACCAGTTGTCTGATAGTTTTTGTATTTTGTAACGTACTTTTTGTTACCACAGCGAAGTTTATTGACATTTAAGCAAACGTATTTGGGTGACACTCCACGATTGACCTATACATTCATAGTCATCAAATAAAAACATTTCAATGGAAATTTCTCACTGAAAGCTGTCCAGCGTTCAGAAAACTAAAAACGTTAGGCAGAACTATTTTGATGTAAGGTCATCTAACATGACGTCATTCGAGTTTTACGTCATTTCCTTTCAAAAATACACCGCGCCACATATTCTTACGTCATTTGAATATCTAGTAATGGCGGACTGGAATTGAAGTTGCGTGTACAGTTTACAAAAACACGTTGTATTAAGCTTGAGCTTATACGATAAAGAGGTTATTACCCTCGTGTGTTTCGGTATTGTCAATATCAGATTTATTTGTCTGCGACATCTGTTACTCAATCTAGTAACATGACATGGCGGTACGCGATTAATATTATGTTGTTGAGTCAATAAATATTTGATGCGTATCAAAGCTTGATTGAACACGCGCGGCGCGGTTCACAAAGCACACACTTGGCACTGTTCGCCATGAAAGACATGTTTACCGAGTTATTAAATGGTGACTCAACAATGTCGCAATATCCAATTGAAATGTTATCAAAATCGGTCAAGGCTGTGTAACGAAATCCCAAACAACATGTTTGTGTGAAAGGGGAATGAACGATATACAGTATCATCCCATGGGTTGTATTCTAAATGGCAGTGCTACGGTCTGTGATTTCATAAATATAAATTAAATACTGAACCGTGACCTATTTCTATTCCATCCATTGCGCCACGACTACAGCATTGAAAGGACTGATCTGGGTTTGCAGTTATTGTAAAATGTTTCCCCACTAACAAAATCCTTTTGGTGACTAAAATAGCATAATAAATGCATAGTCTTGCCTAGAATACCAGTGTCTATATGTCCAACGTGTTTGCGGTTGTATGCTAATGTTTGTAGGGGTCCGTTTTCATTTTATTAATAATATATATACATATATATTACGTACGAAATTATTCGAAGGTAAAATCCAGTTGGGGCTGCTACAAAAACTAGGATTACAACAAACACCTTGTTTATACAGGTTCGGATATTCTAAACAAGAAGTACTGTGTTTAAATATGTAATATTAAAAAGGTTCCATATGAGCGGTCGAAATGATGCCGTCCCGACCCGTATAGTCTGGAAGATTTGATTCGGTCCGACAGAATCTGTACCTTGCCATGTAGAATATACTGTATTGGATAACATATTAATGTGCCAATATCCAATTAAGGTTCAAGCACGTCTCTCCTGGGCACCATATCTGATTTAGCCAGTGACTGGAACGAAGGGAAGCACGGAGAAAATGTTTTATTTAACAACGCACTTAACACATTTTATTTAATGTTATATGGTGTCTGACAAAATATTATGGTTAAGAACCACACAGATATTGAGAGAGGAAACCCGCTATTGCCACTTCATGGGCTACTCTTTTCGATTAACATCAAGGCATCATTTATATGCACCATCCCACAGATTTTGGAGCACTGGGTGGAGCGAGAAATAACCCAATGGGTCCACTGATGGGGATCGATCATAGACCGACCGCGCATCAAGCGAACGCTTTACCACAGAGCTACATGTACGTCCCTCCCCTAGTAAACTGGACCCTGGTATGCAATATATGTTCGATACGTTTTAGTGTTATCTTCGTAGAAAATATCCTAAATATGCATGATCTGCGATTGTTCGCCTCAAAACAAAAGTATCAGTTACTTGTAATAAATATTAAATTACACGTACTAGGTTTCTCAACACTGGTCTTGTGACAAAACAAAAATAACAACAACAACGAAAACCCCAACACAACAGTAAAATGTCCTTTCAAGAAATCTTACACGTATACTTAGCACCCCGAAATATAGCAATACAATGGTTTTGTGCAAATTTGTTTTTCTTTAAATATTGGTAATATTCATCCCTTTGTGTTAATGTGAGTGTATAGATGCCTAACCCACATATCTGGCCAGGAGGATCGAACTCACACTCTTTGGTACGTCAGAGTGATCCAAATCCCATACCCACGTGTCTGAAATGTGATGTGCGATCAATATTGAAAGCTGTTTTGTTTAACAACACCACTGGAGCACATTGAGTATTTAATCATCGGCTATTGGATGTCAAACATGTAGTCATTCTGACTCGTAGTCATCAGAGGAAAATTCACTTTCCCCATAGACAGTATAGAAAATTTTTTTGTTGGTTTGTTTAACGACGCACTCAACACATTGTAATTACGGTTATATCGGCGTCGGACATATGGTTATGTCGAGAAAAAAACCCAGTGGTTAGCTGACAGGGATCGATCCTAGACCGACCGCGCATCAGGCGGGCACTGTACCACTGGGCTATGCTGCCCGCACAGTATAGAACATACCACGGCTTTTGATATACCTGTCGTGGAGAACAGGCTAGTACTAAAATTAGACAAGGAACCGAAAGCACATCAGGAGAACGCTTTACAACTGTTCAAATTTGATGTTTTAAAAATAAATATTTGGTGCTGCTGCTGTTGTTGAGTTATTCACGGCCCAGCCAGATACGAGATTTACAACTGATGGAAAAACGGTCGTGTATGTATTACCCTCTCTGTTGGATGGTGCATATAAAATATATCTTACTGCTAATCTAAATCGAGTAGCCCATGAAGTGGCGGCAGCGTGTCTTCTTGCTCATTATCATATCTTTATGTCCGACGCCATATAACCGTAACTAACGATGTGGCGACTGCATCCTCAACAAAAAAATGTGTTTGTTCACTATTCGCAACTAAACATTTACCCAGTGTCCGGGCAGAGTTTTCTTGAGGAGGGTGTTAAACTATTAGGCACAACCAATGTCCTTGTCGAGCATAACATTCAAAATGCAATGTGGCCAGTGCAGCGTACTTGAACCTTTAGTAGATATAAGTTCCTAACTGACTAGCAAGGTTTCTTCGGGGTGTAGGGAGAATTAAACTATTAAACTTCACCAAGGCCCTTGACATGTTGTGTTTACACACATGGGAGTGGTGCAAACCACTGAGAAACTGAGAATGTTAACTAATATCCGGCGTGACATAAAGGGTGGATTATTGCCGTAGGTCGCGCACTGGGATGGGTCATTCTACGAGTTCTTGATGGGATAGCAATCTAACTGAAACAATACAAACCAACTGAGTTTCCATTATGGAGAGCTTTCACGTTCAATAGAATATTAATAGTTATCAGAAGAAACCATCACGCATGGTCTAACCTACAGGTCATTAATTACCGAGTGTGAAAAGGGAAATTCAGTACTTGGTATGTTATACATCTGAGGTGTGTGTATGTGTGTGTGTGTGTGTGTGTGTGTGTGCGCGCGCGCGCGCGTGCGTGTGCGTGTGTTGATAGAGCGGTAACCCCCAACTGCAGGCGAATTAAAATATAACAACTATCCCCCACACCATTGGCTTGCATTTGTTCACACCTAAGCAAGAGATTCAATGAACACCTATTGGTTTAAAGTTGTCGTTTCAAAGTTCACATAAAAACCAGCCTTTAGGTATCTCAAAATTGCTTTTACTACCTGATTATGTCACCATCACTTCTTAATGTATTGACTGGTTCATTCAAACACGCACGCACACACAAAAACCACCTACACCCTCAAAAACCTCTTTCCCGAACGCACGCACACAACACATAAAAGAGCGTATACGTTTCAGTGTAACGTTTGTGCTATACGCGGGGAGGATAACATAACTCAAACCGGCCTCGGTGGCGCAGTGGTTAGGCCATCGGACTACAGGCTGGTAGATAGTGGGTTCGGATCTTTAATCCCGATACCGACTCCAAACCCTGAGTGAGTGCTCCGCAAGGATCATTGGGTAGGTGTAAAATCACTTGCAACCAATGAACCATAACTGGTTCAACAAAGATCATGGTTTGTGCTTTCCTGCCTGTGGGAAGTGCAAACAAAAGATTCCTTGCTGCCTATCGTAAAAGAATAGCCTATGTGGCGACAGCGGATTTCTTCTAAAAAAAAAAGTGTTAGAATGACCATATATTTGACGTCCAACAGTAGATGATAAGATAAAAAAAAAATTAAATGTGCTCTAGTGACGTCGTTAAATAAAACCAACTTTACATAACTCAATGTCATCAACCAGACGTATATATATGACGACCATGACGATTAATCAGAAACTCCTAGACCAGTCAGATCGCGCGTTACAGATCGCTGATTCACGCCACACTGTGAGACCGCACCTGTATTTAACTTTCACTAACTTTAATATTTAACTCACCAGCCAGACTGTTACCTCGTAAACACACTGAGTGTTTTGCATGCGCACTTCATGATGTTTGCAACGTAACATGCGTGAACAGAAAATGTAATGGGAAACAAAACATGTTTATGAAATTGAACTTGCAGGTGCGCACCTGCTCTGTGACAATGAGTGCACACTGCTGCCGGTTATAGAGAACCCAGCTGTTTATTGCAGTTACTGTACCTGCTGACATCATAATTGTCAAATGGTAGACTGATGCAATTTTTTAAATATCCAGCCATTTCTTGCTTCAAATGTACCTGTTGACACACGTATCATGTAATGGTAGACTGGTGCATTTAAAAACTAAATCCAGCCCTTTATTGCTCCAAATGTACCTGTTGACACGACTGTTGTGTAATGGCAAAAACCCGACCTAGCAGGTGTAGTGCTGAGCAGAATGAAAGAACGTTTCGTGCAATGAAAACATTTGTCATGGGTTTTGTGGACATTATGACGTGCGCACGTAACCCGTGAGAAAAGTGAATTTAATAATAATAATAATAATAATTAAAACAAAACATTTGTTTTAAAGAAAGATTGCCAGATAACAAACCTGCATGATAGGTACCCATTATTCAGAGATCCCCCCCC
>JAECMU010082947.1:1435-23131 GCA_016106625.1 Dracogyra subfuscus
GTGTGAAGGGGAGGGGGCTAGCCACGCACTCATCAAAAATATTGGACAATTTTATTTATTTATTTAATTGATTTAAAAACAGACTCTAATTTCACTGTTAATAACATGAGCGGTGCGACCGTGTCGTTCGTGGCCTTGTGTAAACGTGGCCTTATTGTGTTGTGGTAGAAAATAAAACCACTATTAGTGTATGCTGTGCTTTATTCATCATCTCTTGCGAACTCCAGGGCTGTGTTCACACATCATGTCATGTCATAGGATTTTACGTGCACATTCAGAAGAAGCTGTTGTAGCGCACGCCTGTCTTGGGCGCAGGGGCCGGACAGGAAAGGTGGGGGTGCAAGGGATCACCAGCATCCCGACAAAATCGGTAGCAGGCGGGGGTGGGTGGTGATGGTGCTATGGAATTTTGAATGGGGCAATTAATATGCCAAAGAAAAAAAGGTGCGCAATTTTGATTGAGGAATTTTGGCGCAGTTTTTAACGGTCATGCATTCTGGGACTATATCTATTCAGTGAACGATAAAGTGGTAAAGCGCTCGCTTGATGCGCGGTTGGTTGGGATCGAATCCTGTCGGTATGCCCATTAGGCTATTTTTCGTTCCAGTCAGTGCACCACGACTGGTATATCTAAGGCCGTGGTATATACTATTATGTCTGTGGGATGGTGCATATAATATATATATATATAAACTTGCGGCTAATCGAAAAGAGTATCCCATGAAGTGGCGATAGCGGGTTTCCTCTCACAATATCTGCGTGGTCCTTAACCATATATCCGACGCCATATAACCGTAAATAAAATGTGTTGATTGCGTTAAAACATTCCCTTCTTTCTTTCTATATATTTTCATTATCATCTTATAATAATAATGTAAGGGTGACTTGTGAAATATGGAGTGAGACTGCTTTGTGAAAACCGGAAATGAAATACCCATAATACATTGCGCTGCCACGTCTTCGGCCATGTTGAGGGTTGTCTCCCATCTATAAACATCTTTCTAACGTGGAAGAGATACCGGTTCAAGTTCGGTGCATCATTTCAATATGGGAGGGTCTTTGAGCTCTGAGATACCAGGTGGTGGAACGGAGGGTTATCACGTGCTGCGGGTATAAATGTTGAATTATTATTTACAAAACTACACGATCAGTTGCCATCATTTCAATGATTGAATGTTTTGGCTTTTTTTCGCCCATCATTTTCAATATTTTCTCTTTTTTTCGTGACGTGTAAAATGGGTAAAGTGATGTCAGTTATATTTTCTGTTCATATGTTATGGCAGATTGTGCGTATAGGATTTGTTGACTCTTAAAAAGTCGTTAAATAACCTGCAAATGAAATACACATGAATACAATGAATACATACATAGTAACATAGTTCATCAAGATTAATGTCGAAAGCTGGCTGGCTAGCTAAAATTGTAATGTGCATATATGCCATGAAGGCTTCAAACATGTCTGTCACATGCGTAATCTCACACTTTCGCCAGTGACTAAATCCGGGCCAGGAGTTTTGTACCATTTGCAATTTTAAAAAATTAGAAGTAGGTACTGAAACCCAAGTCCAAAGTTGCTGGCATAACCTGCTCATGTCTGTAGAAAACATTTAAGCCAAAAATAAATTGAGTGCTTGACCAAAAAGGTTTTACAGTGATTTGAGAATGTGAACAGGTGCCAAAGTAAAGTGTGTTGGGACTGTTTACAAAAACATAAGAATTTTGAGTCACAGCCAAAAAGTAAAGTCCAACTAAGCCCCCAAAAGGTGGTTACCTGTCCTAGGTAAGGTTGCCCCGCAGGAGAGATGATGGGCTGTCCTGGTCTGAAGTTGAGGAGTCCTTAAGTTCCTGTCTGAACAGCCAGTCCCGCTGTCACATATAGTTTTTCCGAGTGGATGGTAGCTTGTCACAGTCGAGGTCGAACATCTTCGGTATGGTGGCTGTTGACACCTTCTTCCTCTTGGGTTCTTGCTGGACTGCCACTGGGGCAACAACATCCCTTGGAGACGCTGGTGGACTGGCTGACGGGTCTGTGAAAGGTCAAGGCCTGGTGTCCATCAGCATTGGAACTTTGGCAAAAGGAGCTGTCTGTTGAGGTGATCTCCCTCAGTGATTCAGCCACTGGCTTTGGTCCTCCCTGAACCGCCCCCGTCGCTTTTGTCACCTTCTTTAAAGCAGGTGGGACCGGTTGTGGCGTCAGGTTTGGTACCCCCTGAATAGCCTTGGGTCAGTTCCTCCACCTCCTACTTGTAGATTGCTTTGGCTTGTCATTGCCAAACTCCCATTATGCTGAATACGATACTTGGACAGGTGTCCAGCAGGGTTCATACAGTTGATTAAAAACCTTGAGAGTGCTTGGAATTTTTGAAAGTCCTTGAAGACTGTATTCTCTCTATTTTGAAATATAATCTTGTCTAAATCCATTGTTTACTCCTGATTTTATATGGCTTTTTAAATTTTTGTTGAAGTCATATAATCGGGATCAGCACTCCATAAATTGCATTCATCATTCTGTGCAAACTGCCATCTCTCGATTGGTGGCTTAATTATAACTGGGCATGCATGGGAGGGTGTCCAAACCAACTTTCATGTGTACATACTTTATGGATGGCCCCCAATATCTGTTTTATCTTTATGAGTGAAATGTGTTGTAAATGCCCCAAAAAGACCCTTGAAATTCATGGAAAATGGTCCTTTGAAGTCCTTGAATTTTGATCCACCAAAGGTGTGTAAACCATGGTCCAAGTTCGCAAAGCATGGCCCTAGGGTAGCGGGGGGGGAATCTCCCCTCCAGCAGAACACAACTTCATTCTTCGGATGCTCGAGTAGTTTTAAGTGACCTCGAATGCAAGCACAAGACGAGGTTAATTGGGCTGACACAGTATGCCTGTAGTGAGCTCTGAACAGTTCCGAGCAGAATTGAATTGAAATCAAAACGACGACTTCTATTACCCTAATCGTATATTGTGATCTATTTCGAGCTTATGGAGACCAAGATATACTTGCTTTGAAACGATCTTTGCTTTGAATTAAATGAAAAAAAGACAGTAGTTTTTTTTCAAAATATGAGGTATTGTTATCTGCCCTTATTGGAGGCAAATAAAACTCAGAAAAGTCTTGTATGTGGAAAAGGATCAGTGAAGTCATTTCTCATTCCATAATAAATACCTTTTTTTTTTATCAGTTGAAAAGAATAATGTTTGGTTTGAGAGACTTGAAACTAAATTGACAACACACTTGATGTCATAAAATGTTAATTTACTTTTATATTTCACTATAGCATTATAGAAGGTAATACAAAAATAATAGATACGGTTATTTTGTTTACTTGTTTCCTATTACATGCTGGGAAAATATAGGGTAGGTAGGAAAAAACATTTTATCTTTGAAAAAAATTCAATAATGTTATTTATGGATATTAAATAAAGGTGTTGACTACCGGTATCCAAAATAACCTCTGCATGTATAGAAATGCATTAGGCAAACCAACAATACCATTCATCACAGTGTTTTCCCTAGAAATGAAGTAAGTGACATTTTGGGGGTATATTTTTTATTATGCACAGTTTTAAATATACAGTTTTTTGTATCCATTATACAATTTTCAAAAGGACAAAAACCTTATGGCCATTTCATTACTTAATTAAAAAAAGAAAATATGTAGTACTATCCACATAGGTGTTTTTAAACTTAAAGGCTTCTTTTCACATGGGCAACTTATAAATTAATAAATAGCAAGGCATTTTAATTTTGAAAGCAACATGGTGCTAACCTATTTTTGGGGAGAGTACATGTATACAAAAGACCCCTTGCTGCTTAATCCAGTATTAAAGTATTAAATGCAGTACATTTGCTCAGCATTGGCTATTGGATATCAATTCTGACACTTTTTAGTGGAAACACGCAAAGTTCCCAGTGACTAACTAAACGCATCAATATCTTACTGACAAATTTAATCATTTGATTTGGCAGTAAACTCCATCATTATCGGTAAACATTGCCTCCCCTGGTTTATCAGAAGGTCACTAAATTTCTACACAGCCAGTTTGTCACAAGAGTAAATCATTAAATATCAGTGTTCTCGCTGCTCAGTTTAAAAGCGGAGCGCCCTGCCCCGCTTTTCCATTTTGACGCCCTCCTTTCACGTGCCCCACCCTCCTTTATTTTTGAGCACCCCTCTTTATTTCCCAGCACCTATCTCCGCTATTTCCAAATGCACACTTTTTTCCCACCCAAAAAACCAACAAACCCAAAACAATCAGTCTGCACACTGGACATCAAAGGAAACAAGACGCGTTGTGTACGAAAAAACTATTAACGAAACATTTACGACAGTTACCGTAGCCTGTATCCATTTGTATGTTTGATAGACACAATAAAAGTTATATTTTATGTGAACAATGAAAACATTTTATTTTTTTACGGATTCGGCATCCTCCAAATGAACAACAAAAAACCCTAACTTATTTGGCTCCAAATTTGTCAAGTGATCAGAACGGTCATTCTGTCTTTTGTTTCCACTAACTATCATCAAATATTTTGTCCTCAGTTGCAGATATAATAGTTTGTAACTGATGATTTTTATTTTCTATCATTCTGTTTATTCAGGAGTTCTTTATAAAATATTGTTAACTTTTAGATTTGGGGGATGTGAACGCTTATAAAAACAACAGAAGTGGTAGTGTTTATCATAAAAATAATTTAGCTTGAGTGCCAAATAATATATACACCACCTTTACAAAAACAAAAGTACTTTTTATCAGCTGGCGATAATATTTTATCACAGCGATCAATTCATTCGATGAAGATGGAAATAACAAAACTGTATCACTTTACAAATATCGTTATTGTTTTTCGTATATCTTGAACTCTTTATTAAAAATAATATTAAAACTTTGATCGGTCCAGCAAAACCAGAACTGCCTGTGAATGTCAGACCGATAATATCTTCGATTCAATTAAAAGACGAGTCTGCTTCCGTTTCGTATTTATAAAACTTTTTTGTAGGCAAAATAAGGAGTATGTCTTTTTACAAAGTCTACCAATACACAACAATATGGTAACCAAACTACCACTCCACCCCCCACTTTTTTCCTCCTTTTTTTTTTATGAGTGTGGTGACGAGCAGCCGCCCTCCTTTAATTTTCACCCAGCGAGAACACTGAAACATAGTTATTATTATTTATTATTAATAGAACACCTTGCTACGCTAGATGTAGAGTAAATTGGAAAAGATTGCATATATTTGTGAAAACAATTTTCCGATTCTTCGCCCGATATCTCACAAAAGTTTCCAAACTTCAATTTGAAGGGAAGTAACTACATCAATTGTTAGAAGAAAACATTTCGTGGCTAACGGGTCGCCAGTAAAACTAAATTTGCGACAGTGAAACCACTGATATACGTCCATAAATCGGAAAGCACAGTAGGGTTATCCCCTAAATGACACCAAATTAGTGCTGGAATGTTTTCATGGAAATAGTTGTTATATTAAAAAAAAAACTTTTTGGGATATATACAAAACTACGTTTTAGGGTTGGCAGGTTCAAATTAGTGTTGGTTGGGTAACAGAAGCAAACAATATTTTGTGATATGCCTAATAATTCTGATTTGATCTTAGATAAAATTGGCATCTCCAAACAATTATAACAGAGGTTTTTCCCCCGATTTTCTGGCATGTGTCCGATAAAGCTCAAATTGCTGCAGCTTTACCAAGTTTACAAGTCTATTGTTTTTTCATTGTTGTATTAATAATCAAGGTTAGGTCATGAATAGTTGAACAATAAGTTTTGATTGATAGATTTTATTTTATTTTCAGGTCCAAGACAACTCGCCTGGCTCTCATGCTGGCCTGGAGGCATTTTTTGACTTCATCGTGGCCATAGGGAATACAAGACTGGTATGTTTTAAAGATGGTTCATTATCGTTTACTTTTTTTGTTTACTTCATTGCAACAACAGGCAATACAAGATTTTTTTTAATGAACATTTTAAAGACAGATTTTATTTTAATTTGGCGAAATAATTGCATGTAATAATTGATATTTTGTGATAAAATAACTTTGGTAATAACTGATATTTTGTTACAAAATAACTTTGCTACTAGCCCTGACTTTGATATCTCACTACTGATAATAACACGATTTTCACTTTCATTACTGACATATGGTACTTTTAATGCTAGATTGTAATTGTTCACCACAACTAATTGGCGGTTCTCATGATTTGAAGTTTTATTTTCTGGTAAGGAATTGCATTGATGTGCAGTTGCAAGCAGTAGTAGTCATTCCACATTTAAGCCGCATCCACTAGATGAATTTACTTCCAGATTTCATTAAGTCGTACCGATAACAGGGATTCATTTGAAACTTTCATATATTGTGGTAACCTAAATATTTCGATGCCTGCGTGTGTTTTCAGAACCAGGACAATGAGACGTTGAAGGAGCTGCTGAAGACGAACATCGAGAAACCGGTGAAGATGTCTGTGTACAGCAGTAAGACGCAGGATGTCCGCGAGGTCACCATCATGCCCAGCCACAACTGGGGCGGCCAGGGTCTGCTCGGTGTCAGCATCAGGTAAAGCCATAGGGCCCAGATTTTCCAATATATATCTTAACCTGTGTGCCCACTTGTGTGAATGTATCATTAATTTTGGCATACATATTTTAGGTAAAAATTATCAGCTTGACTTTGGTGCAGTTTAAAGTCCTACTAGATAAGAGGAGTTCTGTTCAGCTGGTCCAGAAAGGAAAGCAATATTTGTTTAAACTTAAAACTCTTAGTTTTATTTATTTTTTACAAGAACCCACATATTTTCACTTAAGAGATTTTAAAATTCACAAAATAATGTTTGTATGGTAAATATGTAAGTATTTTTTTTAAATAATATTCTTACTTACTTATGTAGGTGAGTAATGTTTTATTCCTTTTTCAGATTTTGTTCTTTTGAAGGGGCCAATGAGAATGTGTGGCACATATTGGTAAGTATTGTATGCATATCTTACATAATATAATTTTCACTGATAACCAAAAAATCAAACTGTTGTTCTGTTCGCAAGTGTAATAAATGTAACTTTAATTTCATGTGACCTGCAAATTACATGTAGTTACATAAAACATTACACATTTTGAAATTAAAAATTGCATTATTCTGAAAATAACATATTTCAATGTAAGTTCGAGATAATTGTTTAGATAAGTACACAAATATAATTTACATTACCAAGCAGTCGGTTAGCTTGTTGTAATAAATATATTGTGTACACATATTTCCTGTTACCTAGAATATGGAAATCTTGTTCCCTGTAGTGTTTGCTGTTACTAAGTACTTTCTTACACAAATTATGGGATTCATTTTTGAATAGATAATGACCTTGGAAACAAGCTCTGTATGGCCAGTTACTTCAACTTGGCTGCAACAAATCTTTTATAAGTTGTGTTTTATGTTCTTCTGGGTTTTTCATAGAATGTACAGTTGGACATAGTCCAGTGGTAAAGCTTTCACTTGATGTGCGGTCGGGGTGGGATCGATCCCCATCAATGGGCCGATTGGGCTATTTCTCATTCCAGCCAGTGTACCACAAATGGTATATCAAAGGCCATGGTATATGCTATCCTGTCTGTGGGATGGTGCATATAAAAGATATCTCGCTGTTAATGGAAAAATGTAGTTGGTGTTCGTTCTAAGACTATACGTCAAAATTACCAAATGTTTGACATCCAATAGCTGATGATTAATAAATCATTGTGTTCTAATGTTCTTGTTAAAACATAATTATTCTTTAAAAAAATTTAGAACCCTGGTCATCACTTCTACAAGGACACTACCATAGAGATGTATCTTATGGTGATAATACCACCTTGGCTTAGATGCCTAATACACCACAGATTTCATTTGCCAAACAGATTTTAAGTATTATATCTTCTCTCCCTGTATAGGAAGTACAACCGAACTCACCTGCAGATATCGCTGGTTTGAAGTCAAACACTGATTACGTCATTGGTGCGGACTCAGTCCTTCATGAGGTTAGTTTATTGACAAGAAAATAAAACATGTTGCTTTTTGTGTTTATAGGGCTTCTAGAATTTTTATGAAATCCACTTGTCGTGGGAACAGTGGGGTTCAAAATGTAGTAGCCACGATTAAAAATTCACTAGCCCATTTTTTTTTTAAGTTACTATAATTTTACTAAATAATAGTAATAATTGGATATGTCACCTAAAGAGGGAGATAGATCTTAAAAACACTAAGATTGGGGGAGGGGGGTGGAGACAGGATATTCATATTTACAAAACAGACTTAACTGCAACATTTAGTTAAATATTTTAACTAGCTGTCATATGACAGTAAATAAAATGTGTTGAGTGCATTGTTAAATAAAATATGTCCTTCCTTCCTTCTAGACTTGTGCTTATGAAACTGTTACGTTCATTTTTATGTTGTTTTTTTTTAATGACGCACTCAGCACATTATATCGGCGTTGGACATAATATTATGGTTACGTCGAGAAAAAACCCTAGTGGTTAGTGTTACGTTCAAGCCTTTTTTTGTTTTTTTTACATCTTTAAACTTTGTTATTGTCATGTCATACAGATTTGAAACTAAAGTAATGTTTGTATGCAGTAACTGAGAGTGGTTACATATTTTATTATTTAACAAATTAATGGTTTTATATAATTTGCCTTTTATATTTTTAATCTAAGGATTTGGTGTTAATTTCTGTTTCTGTTTTAAAATCAGGACTAGCTCGGAGTGAGCAAAACAATTCTCCAAATTGTCTGTTAAACTTAAAAAATTGCAGAAAATTTCAGTTATTTTCTTTGAAAAAAAAAAGGGTCAATTATTACATGAAATAATTTGGCCAATCTAAATTAAAATTCACCAACTGTTTTCACATTTCGCGAATTTGGCAATTGCGAGAGAAAATGAAAATGTATTTTAATTTCTAAGTCCACTTTTCAGAAGAAATAAAATGTGCTGTATTTGTCTGTTTACAGTCTGAAGATCTGTTTACGTTGATTGAATCTCATGAGGCGAAGCCGTTGAAGCTGTATGTGTACAACATTGACTCTGACACGTGTCGAGAAGTCACCGTCACTCCTAACACCAACTGGGGAGGAGACGGAAGGTTGGTCGTCTTCTCCTTTTTAATAATTGCACAGCATTGTCAGGGCTTCACCGTAATAGAAGTTAATACCTGCAGCAATTTTTAATAAATGTTCTTTTTATAGGCAAAATGTTCACATATGGCAATTTTGGGCGTTCTACGACAATTTTTATCCAAGTAAACGTATCAGATATAAATATACTAAATAATTATCTCTTCAACTGTCTACAATAAAGTTTTATCCATGGACAAAAAATTGCCATTGGTTACGTCCCTCACCTTTGGCAATTCACAGCACAATGACAGCAAGTTCGAGCCCAGTGGTAAATCACTCACTTGATGCGGGGGGTAGGATGTAGCCCAGTGGTAAATTGTTTGCTTGGTCTACGGTTAGTCTAGGATCGATTCCTGTCGATGACCCCATTGGGCTATTTCTCATTCCAGCAAGTGTCCACAATAGGTGCAACAAAGGCCGTGGGATGCTGAATATAAAAGATCCTTTTGTTGCTAATGGAAAAATGTAGCCCATGGAAGTGAAGACAGCGGGTTTCCTCTCTCAATATGTGTGGTCCTTGACCGTATGTCTTATGCAATATAACTTAAATAAAAGGTGTTGGTTGTCTCGTTAAATAAGATAATGCATCTTCGTCGTCGTACATTCAGACAGGGGCCAAAGAGTTGGAAGTGGAATGATACAGGTACAATAAGTGGACCACAGTATGATACGGCGTATTGCAATACTAACCCTTATTATTTGGCATTCTTCAAATAAATCATACACCCGTAAACTGGGCTATATTTTCTCTGTGACAATGTAAATAAAGCATTTTTAATAGTGGTAGTATTGGCTAAAGTTGAGGATAATTCTTGTTTGACATATGTAACATCTTTTTATTTGTTTATTTTGCAGTCTTGGTTGTGACATTGGTTATGGATATTTGCATCGAATACCAAAACAAAGACAGTTTCCATCAGGCCCCACACAGATATCACAAGAAGCTGGACCCCTGCCGACAAAATCTACTGACGGATTTTCTGAGGTTTCAGTTATTTCTTTCAGTTCCACCTATAATTGGTTTTTAAAAACTTACTTAGGGTTCCACCTATAACTGGTTTTTAAAAACTTACTTAGGGTTCGTAACAGTCTTTGAATTTGAAAAAAAAGAAGATTTTTAGATCTTAAGTCCTTGAATTGTAATTACAGTCTAAAAGTCTCACAAGTCACAGCCAAAGCAATGGGCTATTTCTCACTCCAGCCAGTGCACCACAACTGGTATATCAAAGGCTGTGGTATGTGTTATCCTGTCTGTGGGATGGTGCATATAAAAGATCCCTTGCTGCTAATCGAAAAGAGTTGTTCATGAAGTGGCGACAGCAAGTTTCTCTCTCAACATCTGTGTGGTCCTTAACCGTATGTCTACCACCATATAACTGTCAATAACATGTATTGAGTGCATCATTAAGTAAATTAATTCCTTTTTTCTTTTCAACAAGAATTCATTTGTGAAATGGTGAACACAATGAAACCCTGGATACGTCAGGTCCCTTAATAATCTTAATAGATTACATCCTAAGATTATCACCCGGGTTTAGGAAGGTTCCATTTTATCTTCGTATTCGGGTACGATCGCCTGTATAAAATGCATATTGATGTACCACCAAATACTGTTTTATTGAAATAGTTTTCGTCCATAAAATAAAAATCCAGCCTCCACCTTTACAGAGAGGGGGGTGGGGGGGGGGTAAAATCCAGCCGCTGCCTTTACGAGATGAGGGTGGGATAACTCCACCAAAACATTATTAAAATTGTTTGTTTCTGTCCATAAAATCCAGCCACCGCCTTTACTTGGGTAGTGGGAGGTAACTCCACCAAAACATTTCTTGAGAGACTTTCTTTGCTACCATGTTGCAACTGGTGTTTCTGTCTGTTTCAGGTTCCTTTGAGTACATCTCCACAAAGTGTCGTACCTGGAATGGCGAATCTTTCACTTAACACAGGTGAGTATCTCCCATAGTCGGAATAGAGCGCGAGAAAAATCGGTGCACATCGAAGATCACTCTCAGGCCTTCTAGAATATTTTTAAAATTCACTTGCCATTGGGCCAGTGGATTTGAAAATTCACTGGCCATGGTTAAAAATTCACTTGCCCAATTTTAACTGTTGATAAAAAAATAAAAAATAAAAAATAAAAGTAAATTAAAATAATTAACTTGTTTAAACTTTAATGTCAATTTTTTCATACTGAGATCATATTTAATCAATTTGTCAATTTACACAACAGATAGGCTTTTTTTTAATTTGGGTACTTTGTTAAATTTATCTATTTCATGATACTGTGTTCCTAAGCTTTTTAAAAAACAGTTTATGTCATATTTATAAATTAAATTAATAATTTACACATTTGTAAATAGTGGCATGCAACCTTTAAAACAAATAAAAGACTGGTTACCGTTTTGCATATTATTAGTATTAGAGTAACAAATCTTTGGATTCCAGTGTAAAAAAAACAAAAACATGGCGGCAAACCAACAAACTTGTTTTTCCAATGTTTACACTTTATAACTTTAATAAAGTTATGTTACTAGGTATATTGATGTCATGGATGGGTCAGAGATTACTGGTGGCCAACTATTTGTTAGTGAAATATTGCATGTGATAGCAAATCGAAAGAAATGACTTGTAGATGTTTCTTTTGTTTTTGTATGATCGTAGGCGGTAGCGTTGTAGATTGTTTTAAAAAAAATTTGTAACCACTTCACTTGCCATCGGGATTGCATAAAGTATATTTTACTGGCCCGAATCCAAAAAACACTGGCCCCGGGCATCGGGCCACCGTATTCTAGAAGGCCTGCACTCTCCCAAAAGAGTACTACTTTGTTAGCATTCACTTTTCAGTAAATGTTCCCAAAAAAAATGTGTGATTCCTTATTATTTACTAAATGATCTCTTTAAGTAGATGCATTTGTTTTTTTAGGGTCTGGACATGGTCCAGTGGTAAGGCACTCACTTGATGCGCGGTCGATTTGAGATCGATCTCTGTCGGTGTGCCCATTGGGTTATTTCTCATTCCAGCCAGTGCACTACGGCTGGTATATCAAATGCTGTGGTATGTGATATCCTGTCTTTGAGATGGTGCATATAAAAGATCCCTTGCTGCTAATCGAAAAATAATAGCCCATGAGGTGGCAACAGTGGGTTTCCTCTCAGTATATGTGTGGTCCTTGACTTTACATGTATGTCCGATGCCATATAACTGTAAATAAAATGTGTTGAGTGCATCGTTAAATAAAACATTTCCTTCCTCTGGCAGAAAGCCTGACATTGGAACAAGTACACCAACAAACATGAAGGGCCACGACCCATATTCACAAAAAAGTGTAAATTTACGTTTACGACTAGCACTTATGTTTGCCGTTGATTTATGTTTACGTGCAAGAAACACCTTATTCTCGAAGCTGGTAGTAAATGTAAACGTAACTTAGTTGGATGTAAATCTACGATTTAACACTCACCGGGTTATTAACAAATGCCAAAATGCAATTTTCTTTGTCGTTTGCGATTTTCATCGCAAACAGCAAACTATGGCATTTTGGTATTGGTGAAGATCCGCGTTTTGGTACAAACTTCAGCCGAAAGTCGAAAACATCCATTCGATCACCAACAAAAATATGTTCAATCCCTGGTTGTTTTCCATCGCAAACTGCTTCAATTGTTAGAAATTGCCAGTTTCCGTAAACAATAGTAAATAACGGTGATCGTGCTTGATTTATTATATGTACACTCTGATATTTACGTCCAACTTTACACGTAACTTGCATTTTTG
Organism: Dracogyra subfuscus; assembly: GCA_016106625.1. Lineage (NCBI taxonomy): Eukaryota > Metazoa > Mollusca > Gastropoda > Neomphalida > Peltospiridae > Dracogyra > Dracogyra subfuscus. The sequence continues at coordinate 14,365 of JAECMU010082947.1, forward strand.
TTGTTTCGTGAATAGTACTTAATGGGCTACTCTTTCCAATTAGCAGAAAGGGATCTTTTATTTGTGCTTCCCAAAGGTAGGATAGCACAAACCATGGTCTTTTTTTAAACAGTTACGGATCACTGGTCGGTGCTAGTGGTTTACACCTACCCATTGAGCCTTGCAGAGCCCTCACACTGGGTTTGGAGTGGGTATCTGAATTAAAATCCCATGACTTGACTGGGATTTGAACCCAGAACCTACCAGCCTGTAGACTGATGACCTAACCACAACGCCACTGAGGCCAGTTTTATTATACAGTGTCATGCTTTGAGATGGAAACCTGGATGTGACTGTTAGAGACACTGGATTACTTTATGGTAGGCGAAGCATTTAATTCCACTGAATTCTTTTCTCTTCGTTTTTTTTCCCAGGATCACCGACGATACCAGTTATCCCTCAGAATACGACTCTACCAGGAATGGGCATACCAGCCCAGCCTGCACCACTGCCTAATTTCAGTGCTGGAAACCCTGTATTTAACCCTAGTAAGTTATTCTACTCTTAGGCATCACATTTTACGCTTTTCCGCAAATAGTAAATTTCAAAAACAGAATAGTAAGACAATTCTTCCAATATTCTGTCTGTGAATGAATGAATGTTTAATGACACCCCAGCGTGAAAAATACATCGGCTATTGGGTGTCAAACTATGGTAAAGGGAAAACATTAAACGGTGAATCACATCAATATAAAAATTCAAGATTTGAATAAAATTCAGTATCACGTAGGAATTGTAAAATAAGTTCTGGATGGAATCGAAATTATTCCATCACAGATCGCGTACCAAATGTATCTTTCCTAGTTGCCATCAAAAATTTACACTCCACCAAAATGTGGCGCACCGTCGGAGTACACAGACAGTGCTCACACTGAGGTGGAGGATTTTTCTTCAAGATAAATGAATTCTGTGCTTTATTGCCAATATTTTGTCATGAAAATGAAAATAAAGTACTGAATACCAAACATCGCCTGTGGCTATTCTGCTTACGCTTTTTCTTCAGCTACATTTTTCTGCAGAACAAATCCTCACTACTAAGACCTTTCGCATGCACTTACTGGTACAAAATAAAAATCTTTTTGATCAAGACTAATGTTTGGAGTGAGTTTGTTTGTAATTCCAGCTAGTATGCAGTAATGCATAGACTGGTATATAAACAATTGTTTGATACACAGTGTTGTACAGGGTGACGTAGCACAGTCAAGAAAACTAGTGGTACATTAATAATTGAAGGGATAGTAAATTTTTAGACGGAATGGTGGGTTTTTTTCTAATTCACTATTCCTTTGGGATAGTGGTAAAAAATTTTAATTTCAACCCCTGCAACACTAAACACTGGAATTTGGTGGGGGTTTTTGATATTAAAAAACATCAGGATGACCAAAAACACTTCGAATGTACGGAAATGGATACTTTAAACAATAAATTTTAAGTAAAGTATCATTTCAATTATCAAAAAACGCCTCTAACAGTCAAAACTATGTCTTAGTGTTTTAAAAACTAGGGTATGTCCCTTCAACAATATGTTTAGTATATCCCTGACAATTTTATTAATCCAATATTAAATGTTGTAGTCACTTTGTATAAAATTTGGCAGTGAAGAGAGTAAGTCTTACTAAATGTATAGCAAGGTAGGGTTTATAAAATTTTATAAAAATACACCAGCGATGGGATCATTGATTAAAAACATTTTCTAGCCATGATTAAAAATCCACTAGCCCTACTTTAAGTAAATAAAATTTTACTGATAGTAGTCATCAGATATGTCACCTAAAGAGGAAGATTGAGTTTAAAATCCTTAGATTGGGGTAGAAAAATGGGGCAGGATATTCGTATTTAAAATCTATAGATGGTTGAGTTTTTATTTAGCCATTGGGCTAGTTATAGTAATTATTTACTAGCCCAACACTGAATATCGTTGGAGTTGGGCTACCATAATCTAGAAGCCTCGCTTCAAGGACTATCAATTGTCTATTTATATTTTAGTCTAATCGGTACTTTCTTGAAACTTTAGTTCCTTAAGTTGTCTCCTAACCGTACGCATACGGCACTACAGATTGATTTAGTGGAGCGTGTGACACAATACTGATGGGAATTGGTTTTTGATTTTTCTAGCGTGACACTAGCAACAAACATGTAGAAACCAATCAGACAAGTTTTCTTTGGTGGCTGCCATTAACCATTTTAAAACGAAGACTCGTTATTTTCGTATCTAGTTAGGATATAAATGTTATCACATCGCACACATCCTGTCAGGATACAGCTTTAAACATATATCCTTTCTGGTTTATATAAAATATGTCTTTGGATTTCCGATGTTAATATTTTACGCAATATATTGAAAAGATAGTGTAAAGCAGCGGTGGGAATTCTCTTCGGATCAGCTGTTTTCCTCTCATGGAACATTGCATTTCCTTGCATTCTAATCGTCCTTTCCTCCAAAATGTGTCAGATGGGACAGATTTTAACCTAGGATTTCAAAAATTTCTGAGACTCCTCTCGAGGTGTTTTATTTTTATTTTTTATAAACAGTTCACCACAGTAATGGCAAGATGCATTGGTAGCAGATATGTTTTCAGCGGCTTTAGTGCTTGCGTCACCCATTTATTAAGGGGTGGGACGTAGCCCAGTGTTTAAAGCACTCACTTCATGTGCGGTAGGTTTAGGATCGATCCCCGTTGGTAGCCCCATTGGACTATTTCTTGTTCCAGCCAGTGCTCCACAACTGGCATAACAAAGGTTGTGGTATGTATTATCCCGTGGGATGGTGCATATAAAAAGATCCCTTGCTGCTAATCGGAAAGAGTAGCCCATGAAGTGGTGACAGCGGGTTTCCTCTCAATATATGTGTGGTCCTTAACCATAGGTCTAATGCCATATAACCGCAAATAAAATGTGTTGAGTGCATCCTTATATAAAACATTTCCTTCCTTCCCGTTTATTACATGATGGACATGACGGCCACTGTGAGTTTAAATTGCTCTGTCTGTGATGTCATTCCACAACAGACACACGTGTTAAAGACAGCAGGCAAAGATAGGGTTACAGGAGTGCTCTACCGACCCCGTACACACAAACTCACTCTTAAGCATTTTGAAGAGTATACGTTTTCATGGGTGGAACTTTTCCGCCATATGCCGGATTTTCTGTTTTTTCTGGGTCTCCATCTGGCCCCCTGGTCATGGCTTTGCCCTGGAACCACAAGAAGACCTAGCACCCAGAAGGTTTTTCAAAATTTTCAACTTCCACCCATGCATTTTCATGGTAGTTTAATTTTTTTTTAAATCTAAGTCTCAATACAGGTTCAGAAATAATGTATTTTAAAACCTCATCCAATGTTTTTGTTAGCAGATCTACCACCCATTGGGCTATTTGTCGTCACAGCCAGTGCACCACAACTGGTATATCAAAGGCTGTGGTATGTGCTATCCTGTCTGTGGGATGGTGCATATAAAAGATCCCTTGCTGCTAATCGGAAAGAGTAGCCCATGAAGTGGCGACAGTGGGTTTCCTCTCTCAATATTTGTGTGGTCCTTAACCATATGAATCACACCATATAACTGTAAATAAAATGGGTTGAGTGCGTTGTTAAATAAAACATTTCTTTTTTTCTAGATCTGCCGCCTCCCGGTATGATACCGAATTTACCCAACCTGACCGGTCTGACAACGTTACCACAGCCTGGCATGCCACCCATACCCATGGCAACGGGAACAGTGACATCCACTACGTCGTCTTTACCAGGTAAGTGTAACACTGCATGGGCTGCTTCTTCCATATAGCAGCAATCAGATTTTTATATCCACTTTAACCTTCGGATTACTGCAGGTGAGATATCTAGTAATGCCAGTGGACTGTATACAGAGTTTCCTGCCATTTTGCACACGACACTCATCGGAAATACAAAACAAGAAACACTTAACTGTTTCAGTGGGGAAATACCTTGGAATTTTGAGTTTAAAAAGTGGTTTTCACAGGGGTGGGAATGCTCCTCGGATAAGCTGTGTTCCTCTCATGGGAAATCGTATTTCCTTGAATTTTAATCGTCCTTTCCTCCAACATGTGTCAGATGGCACCAATTTTAACCTGGGATGTCAAGAATATCCAGGACCCCTCTAGATTTCCTCCTCTTTTTTATTTACAGTTCACCAATTCCCAATGGTGGCATCCCGTGACAATTTTCAGGGATCGATAGTTGATTGTAGTGGCTAATTTGATAAAAAAAATTTATCATTTTCCCAACAACGAAAATCACCAAATAATTACCAAATGTTTGACTTTCAGTTGCCGATGAATAACTAATCAATGTGCTCTAGTGGTGTTAATTAAAGAAAACAAACATTCACTTCAACTTTGACCTTGCAGGTATGCCGATGAATTTTCCTCCCCCTGCTCCGTTACCAAACCTCGCTGTCCTACAAAACATGGCTAACATCGCAGCGTCCCAGTCAGCTGCTGCTTCTTTGCCTGCAGCCAACGGTCTGACGCAACAAACGGACGAACAGACAAAACAGACACTTCCTGTTGATCAACCAGTCACAACAGCGGCAGAAGGGCCTGCGGAGATTGCCACGGCAACGTCATAACGGAATATAAAGACTTGAAACTTGAGACGTTTTCCTTGTGAAGGAACAGTGTGTGTTGGGAATTATTTTTTTTAATTATTTTTTTTTAAAAATATTTTTCAATGCAATTCTGGCTCTGGTTGAAAGATGTAATAAATTTTCTCACTGACTGGGCAGAAAAATGTGACGTTTATGAAGGGTTTTTTTTTCCAGCGATTTACCAACATTTTTTCAAAAAGAGTGCAGTTGGTAAAACTGAAGTATCGTTCTGGGTTGGTTCAGTGTGTAAAATGTGTTTGGATCCTAAACCAGTCTGATTGAAGACATATCTTACTGTAGACTTAGCCTTCATCTCTTGTAATAAATCTGGATAGGAGCCAAAATAATGTTTCTGTTTTTACAATAAAAATATTTGTTCTCAACATTGACCCCAGTGCCTCAAGTTAATGATTGATAAAATCTTATAGCAACTGGGTTTCCTTTTTTAAATCATATTGAACTAAAATGGAATGTGTCTTAAAAAAACCCATACATTTGATTTATTGGATTTAACGCTAGCTGAATTTTTTTCCGATTCTCGTTCTTTTTATGACGAGGTCACAGGAACCTCTAACTTTTTAAAACCCTTAAAGGTTTACTCCTTTTTTAACGTTCTGACTTCTGTTGTATACAGTGCATTCCCCAATTCATATTTCCTGCTGTTTTTGTACACGACACTCGCCGGAAGCACGTTGTATAACAGGAAACCGAAGACAACTTGTCTTCCTGTGTCTTTAGCTTTTTGTTGTAAAAATAGATGGTAATTTTGAGTTCAAAAAGTGGTTTTCGGCAAGTATTTTCACTTGACAACAATGGCAGCAGATCACGGTAATTGTGACGGCTAATTAGATAATAAATTTGATCATTTTACCAACAAAGAAAATCACCAAATATTTTAATCTAGTCAAAAAACCACTGTTAACGGGAATAATAGACAAATGTCGATAAAGAAAGCATTTATTATTATAAAAACCATGAAAATAATACTTACCGATTCAAATATGAACTTTATTTTATTCATTTATAAATTAATTATATAAGTGAATATATCGGAGTAAAAAATATGAACTTGTACCCACTCAACATCGTTTTTGTCAAAAATTAATCCAGTAGTCTAAAGGTTAAACAAGATAAAAAATATCCATTGGCCTTTTCTTCTGTGCATGAAAAATTATGTGAATATACATGGAATAATGTTGGCTCTGAACAGATGTGTTACTGGATACAACATGGAACCGGTAACATGAGGTTTCCATTAAATTGGATTTACAGTGCGCAAACCAACAATGAAGTCAACTAGACATAAGGTCTCCAGTCTGTTTTGCTTATTGTCTGATGGTGTGACATAGTGTAGCTGGACAACAAACTAACAGATACTGGCTACTAGTTAACTGCTGTCTTGGTGGAGTAGCGGTTAATATGTGGGACTTACGGTTGGTAGGTACTGGGTTCGCGTCCTGGTTCCGACTCTACCTAGAGTGAGTTTGTCCACTCGGTGGGTGGGTGGGTGCAAGGCCACTACACCAACTTCTATCAGTGACCTCTAATCCTCTGTCCTAGACAGCTGAGGTGTGTGTGTGTGTGCCCAGGGGCCTAATTCACAAAGATCTCTTAGGCTCTGCTAGACAACAAAACTCTGCAGCTATGTGATCTCGCAGTGCAATGCTAAAAAACAAAGTTCTCTTAGACTCTGGTAGACAACAAAGCATCCTCTTTTCAAGTCTTTTAGCATTGCACTGCGAGATCACACAGCTGCAAGAGTTTTGTTGGCTAGCAGAGTCTTGGAGAGCTTTGTGAATTAGACCCCTGGTCCCTAATTCACTAAACGTTCACAACTTTGTGATCTCGCAGTGCAATGCTTTCTTGTCTAGCAGAGTCTAAGAGAGCTTTGTGAATTAGGCCCCTAATCGCTTATTCACTAAACTCTCGCAACTTTGCGATATCGCAGTGCAATGCTACAAGACTTGCAAAGAGGATGCTTTATTAGCTAGCAGAGCCTAAGAGAACTTTGTGAATTAGGCCCCAGGACAGCATACTTAAACCTTTATTAGATATAAAAAGACTTTAAAAAAAAACAACTATTGGTTGATGGTTGACTTTTTTGTTGGTATGTTCTGTACATATAGGGTGTGTGCAAGATGTTTGTTATAGTGAAGTATAGATGATCAAATATTAACATGGGTGTATAGTCTTTCCTCATTTGTTTTTCTTTCTGTTTTTTACTTCTTGTTTTTTCTCCCACATTTTTTCCCCCCAGAAGTGGTTTGACAAGATGGGTTGTATTCAAGGTTACGGTCTAGGATCGATCCCCGTCAGCTAACCACTGGGGGTTTTCTCGACATAACCATATATCCGACGCCGATACAGCCGTAATTATAATGTGTTGAGTGCGTCGTTAAACCAAAAAAAAAAAAAAAAAAAAAAAATTTCAAGAGGCCAAGAAACACTATATCAACAAATAAGTGTTGAAATATAGCTCTGAAAGCTGGCAAATAACTATAGTCCATCCCTTCTCTGAATTTTTTTTTTTTTTTGTAAATAATTTAAATTTGTTAAGACGTAAGAACAAATAAAAGTGTTTTGGAAATAACAAAAAGCACCCATTTTTGTGTCCCAATTTTGAAAAATTACTAACTTGTAGTAAATTCCGTAGTATGAAAAAATGTGTTCCCTGTTGGAAGGACCATAGAACTGTAGATATAAAAACAGTGAGTAAACATTCAAACTACTTAGGACAATCTCCAATGACATTAACTGTTTTCTTTGGACAAAATGTATTGTTAATGGTTTGAAGAAAAAAAAAATGTATCCAATGTATAGCCAGTGTCATTATTTTGTTTCTAAACTAAACAAAGTGGAACCAAATAAAGGCTTGTTAAACTATTCTATTTCTTGAATTAACTTTATGATGAATTGATTGGGAATTGTGTTTCTTAGATTCTGCTTTCTTTTCCTTGATTTTGCAAAGAGCTGCCAAGTCTCATAATGGTAACCGGAACATGTACTATGTTCACGGCCATTGTTGCAGCAAGACACAAATTGGATATGTGGTGCATTTATTAAAACCAGAACGATGACATTCTAAAACTGGATCAAACCACAACTAAATCTTTGTCCAACAAATTACTGTAGTTTACGCCCCACTTTAGTTGGGTTTTTTGAAGCGTACTGTGAACATCCCTTGAGGGTTTTCCAATAATATATGATGTCTACATACAGCGTGCTGGTTTTTTTTTTTTTTTTTTAATGTTTGCAAACTATTTTCACTTGTTCTGTAGATGAGCATGCAGTTTAATGCGTAGCGTAAAACCAGTTTACCCAAATGTCTTTGGTGAATCCTTGGTAGACAGGGCTTGAAATTATAGTATGTACAGCCAGCCAGTTGATTTGATTAATACCAAACTTACGGTCATAATCTTCTCAGGACATTTGTAACACATGTGACAAGAAAAATATTAATTTATAGTTGTCACTTGTATTTTGGATGTAGTAGTAGCTTAAGCAAGGTATGAAAGAAAAACTGTTTTGAAGGAAAAACGCTGATTGTAATACATGAAAGATAAACAATTTTGAAAAAAACCCAAATGCACATTGTATTATGCTATACACATGTAGAAAAAATATAATTTTTGTTGATTTTTGAGGATAGTGATGTAAAAAAGTTAAACATTTATGTATATAGGGTACTTAATATGGTGTATACGGCTAGTTTTAGTTTTTGACTAATAGTAGTACCATTAAATATTGATTTCAAAATAAATACGGTGCTCTGTACATACTGTAACATGCATGCCTAATCCTGCTCTAGTGGTGTCATTAAGCAAAAAAAACCCACCATTTTGTAATGTTCAAACACCTTTTGTATATTCTAAAATAAATCATTATTGGGATGGTGTGATCTAAGTGACAGCATGCTAATTTTTACACTGTCCAATTACATTTGGTTGTGGGTTCATTTTACATCCAGGATTCTTTTCAAAAGTGGTTTTACAGAGATCTTTTCTGATTTCATATTCTGTTTTCTTATCTTTTTTTTTTTTTCTTTTTTTTCTTTTTTTTTCTTTTTTTTCTTTCTTTTAATTTTGAATTTTGTTTGAAATTCTGTTTATATGTTATCTTTGTTT
>JAECMU010082952.1:0-26115 GCA_016106625.1 Dracogyra subfuscus
AATCCGAGCAAATATTAGCATGTAGATCCACTGGAAAATAAATGGTGGTGTGCAACCTTGTGCAGAGATACGGTTTTGACTGCGCCATGGTTTTGTCGTTTAGATTCCACAAAGTCTCATACACTTCTACCAAACTGAATGTTCAATGATTCTCTCTCAGCGATTAATGACAAGTCATCCATTCAATAGCCCAGTTACACACTATATTCACCCAGTCAGCTTATCACTCATCTATCACTCACCCATACCACAAGCTACAACACTACAAATTGCTACCTTGCTTAATTAAAGACAGCTTCACGTGTGAGATACAAGCTATGACTCATACTTCATGCTTCATGCTTTTTTTATAAAATACATAACCACATATTCTCTTTCATACTATTTAAAATCAGATTACCCTTGACTTGTGACACTGTCAAATCCACCCTTTTGAAATGTTAAGAATCTGCTTTTTTGAAAACTACTCCTGACATGAATAGTAAATATGCAGTAAGGTTATTCATATCTTTTTTTTTTTTTTTAAATAAATTTGTTATTTGAAAATAAAATCTACCCTGATCAGTTAGATAATGGATTAAGCCATAATATTCTAATGAACGGTCATGTCTACATTGAACGTTTTTACTCAGATAAAATAGACACTAGTTAACATATATGTAATTCAATATACAATGTTAAAGGAAAAACACCCTCAGTAGATGATATATAACTAGGTAAAATAATATCCACTCTTTTAAAATGTTAAGAATAGAATTTACTGACATAGTAAATATGCAATAAAGTTATTCATATCTATTTTTTTTTTTTTTTTTTTTTTTAAAGAAGAAGAAGAAAAAAAGAAATATATAGAAAAGAAAATCCACCCTGATCAGTTAGATAATGGATTAAACCATCATATTCATATTGACTTGTCATGACTAGAAGATGTTTACTCAGCTGAAATATACATTAGCCAACATATATGTAATGTAATACAACATATTAAAGGAAAACTACCCTCAGTGGATGATATCTATGTACCCTCGATAGTTGCCATATCCACACTTTTGAAATTTTAAGAGCCTCTTTTTCTGAAACCACTCCTGACATGGATAGTAAATATGCAATAAGATTATTAAAAAAAAAAAAAAAAACTACCACTGACATACTAAATATGCAGTAAGGTTATTTATATATATATATTTATTAAAAATAATAATAATAATAACTAATAAATTAAAATTAAAATTTTTATATGGAAAGAAAATCCACCCTAATTAGTTCTGGATTGGGTACGGGTCTGCGGATCCTGTACCTACCAGCCTGTAGTCTAATTCCTTAACCACTGTGTATGTATGTATTTGTATAATATGGTAAATGAACCCTCACTGGTACTTTATTTAAATCTATTTAATAAAAATCATACTTTAAAAAATAATGAAATAGAAATCTACTCTGATCACTTAGCTAACTCGGTAATGTTCGTTTAATTCGTGAAAACCCAGCCTGCTCTCTTATAAAAATGGGATTTCGTACGCCTATGTTACGACTGAAATGATAAACGCTTCCAATTCAGCACCCTCTTATCTTCGCTCTATTTTATAGGTTCATTTGGCTTCTTGTTATTCTCCTGGCGTCTGCGTGGATGATCTGGAACATTCAGGGCCGTGTCACCTACTTCCTGTCTCGACCTTCCGCCATCACAACAGAAATGAAGTTCAAGGATAAACTGATGTTTCCCAAATTCACAATATGTAATCAGAACACATTCAGGTAATATTTGGAAGTGAAATTACGTGTATAATAGTTGTAAATGTTAAAGAGACATTCCTGAGTTTGCTGCAATTTCTAAAGATGTTATCGACTAACAAAATGTTTCTACGATTAAACTTATATATTAAATATATTTTCTGGTTTAGAATATTAGTGGCTGTATATTAAACGTGTTTCTGATCGTTCTAATATTTGTACTAGGTTAAATTTCATTTTATTTTCTAAAAAGTAAAAATTTTTCGTACGTACGAAATGATTTAAAGACAAAATTCAGTTTGGGCTTCTTACAAATATTATGACGACCAGAAACACATTGAATATACAGACACTGATATTCTAAACAAGAAAATATATTTAATATGTAAGTTTAATCATAAAAATATTGTATTAGTCGGAAACATCTTACAATGCAGCAAACTCAGGAGTGTCCCTTTAAGACACGCAAAAGGAAAATGTATGTGTTAGTTCTATCTGTGTGTTTGTACATTTAGATCAAAGCTAAAATTGTATTTAGTGTCATGTTACGGCTGTTGTGGATGTTGAATTTCAGCTGTGTCTATTTCATGACAAAATACATTTGCTTACAGTCATTCGTTTGTTTTTACAGATGGGTCTGCATGAAGAGTTGTCAATGATTAGCTTGGGTTTAGAAACGTAGTATTCAAATTTTTTGTTGTTTAATTTGACATTTATTTTAGTAGGCCTATAATGGAATGCTGTATGCTCTCAGCATACTTACCTTATTAATAGTAATTGGAACATGAAATGAATAATATTTAATGTTAACGCAGATATTTAAGTAACTAAGTATAGTATACATATTTGTGTTTCGCTTTTTGTTTTTTAGATCGAGTAAAGTGTATGATGAAAACGACGGACCACGGACGTCACCCTCAGTGTACGAAGCTATAGACCGGTACTTGCGTGTGCTACGCGATGACAGTGGGAATCAGTCGTTGAGAGAGAGCGTGATCGACAAATATGGTATAATTCTGTCTGATAACAACGTCTCTGAGTTCTATAGCAGAGTTGCCCATCAGAAAACAACCTTGTTTCAAAGGTAAATTAAAGAGTTATGCTCAAAAGAATTGGACAGTGCAAACAGTGGTCATGTTGTAGTAACTTATATAAATGCCTCTGTGTATAATCGAGTGTCATAAAACTCAAATAGTTCTAATGTGTTTGCGAGTTTGCTGTACTTGGTCATAAATCGTTTTAGGGCAATTATTATAAAGTGGATGGTTTCAGGGTTTTTTAAAGATTGAAAGCATTTTCTAGATAAAAAGTTTCTGGTTTTCTTTGACATGATGAACGGTAATATTTTGAATTATAGACCAATAAGCAGATGTATATATCATTATCTATCTGTTAAGATGGGTTTTGTGTATGTGTGTGTGTGTGTGTGTGTGTGTGTGTGTGTGTGTGTGTGTGTGTGTGTGTGTGTAGTTTGATAATGTAGCGTATGGTATAATGAATTACATATGTATTAAAACAAGCAGAAGTATATTAGTTTTCGTTATTATTATGCATGCATATTATAAATCTTTGTTTAGATGTACATGGAAAGGTCGACAGTGTGGTCCTGAAAACTTTACAGAGGTGTTCACTAACATGGGAATTTGTTACCAGTTTGATATCAGCCAAGATGACATGATCGTAGACCAAACAGGTAAGATAATCACACAAAAATACACACACACACACACACACACACACACACACACACACACACACACACACACATATATATATACATACATGTACATACATAATGTATATATATATATATACCGACCGACTGAATGACTGACTGCCAGAGAGAGATATAGAAAAGCAGAAACAAACCCAGAAAGTAACTTAGAATCAGCGAGAGTGACGGAGACACAGATTGAGACAGAGAGACACAACCACAGAGAAATAGAGAGACAGATCACCCGCAGCCGCCGCATTGACTTGTTGTACTGATAAACCAGCCCGGGATGTTTTATATGCCCAGAACAGTACAGTACTACCGCCAAGTCTCAATCAGCCAGAGACTTCCAATTGAACAAGGCTGATTCTGCTGCCAAATATGCTTTGGATTTGCTTCACGCAAGGGTTGGTGTGCCGTATACTGATTTTAAAACTATCAACAAATTTGTTTTTTCGACTGTGTGCCACATTGTGGTGGATTGTATGTATTTGTCAGCAATTCGAAAATATTTATTTGGTCGAACAAATGTGATGGAATACATTATTTTACAATTTTTACGTGACACTGAGTTTTATTCTAAATTTTAATTCTATCTATCTGTGGTATTTATATTTTTACACAGCCCTTAAGACTGTTTTTATTTAACTGTTGGATTTTTTATATTGATGTTGATCATCACTTTGTTTTCCCCATTACCATAGTTTGACACCCAATAGCCGATGTATTTTTCGTGCTGGGATGTCGTTAAACATTCATTCATTCCAATTGAACCTTTAATTTTTATTTGCTTAACGACACTACTAGATCACATTGCTTAATTAACCATTGGCAATATGTTACTATGTTCTATATAAAAATAAATTAACGTAGTCAGTATAACAATTTATTACCCATATGTTTAAAAATATATTGGTACATATCAAAGTGACATGTCCCACTAGAACGCCAAGTGGGACGAAAACCTTCGACGGAACACGATGACGTCATCGATTGGCGCACTATTCTCTTACAGGAACGTAAACCAAACGAGTTGAATGAATTAATGATTGTTTGTTTAAAGGGACATTCCTTAGTTTGCTGCAATTGTTTTAGATGTTATTGACTAACAAAGATATTTTACGATTGTAATTACATATCAAATACATATTTCTGTATAAAAAAATAGTGGCTGTATATTAAACGTGTTTCTAATCGTTCTAATATTTGTACTAGGTTAAATTTCATTTCATTTCCTAAAATATATTAATTTTTTTTCGTACGTACGAAATTATTTGAAAACAAAATCAAGTTTGGGCTTCTTACAAATATTAAAACGACTAGAAACACATTGAATATACAGACACTGATATTCTAAACAAGAAAATATATTTAATATGTAAGTTTAATCATAGAAATATTGTATTAGTCGGAAACATCTTACAATGCAGCAAACTCGGGAATGTCCCTTTAACGACAAAAACAAATATCGGCTATTGGGTGTCACAAATGGTAAGTATACCAAACGAGTTGAGTGATATAAATTAATATATTAAACTTACTACGATTTCGTATCATGTTTATGTCCCTCGTTTAATATCCTCTAAATATGAACATAGTCAGTGTAATAATATATTAATATTGGATTATAGCATTATATTAAGATATTACGTTATGATTATTTTAGACAAAGATGGTAGCTTGACCCTTGACCTCTTCATTGAACAATTTGACTACATGCGAGATCCTCAGACCCGGGCTGGAGTACTTGTGGTTATCACTGATCAAAACGAAACCGAGGCTTTGGCCAAGGAACAAGGAATTGGCTTCAGCGTCGGTCAATATGTCTCTGTTGGCCTTCAGCTAAGTGAAGTATGTTTAATAATATGTTTGAAATGTTTTTGTATCCCTCTGTGTCTGATATTCTGCTCGCCACTAATGTTTGTTGTATATATACATATACATACACATACACATACACATACACATACATATACATACATACATACATACATACATATATATATAGAATACCAGGTTACTACGTTTTGATATCATTGTTATTTGGCGAGGTTTAGATAATGGGGTAACAGGCTCGCTTCAGCGAGCCTGTTACACCATTATCGAACCGAGCCAAATAACTACGATATCAAATCGTAGTAACCTGGTATTTTTTTTTTTATCATGCAACCTTTTTGGTACCATACTTTGACTGTTTTTCATTAAAACAAATAAAAAATAAACACAATATTCCCCCATTAACAGCTGCTGGCGTAAATACGTCACAGATATACGTCACAGACATCAGACTTTGGAATGTTTACGAAACAAATTAACTTCCACCGGAAATGGTTTGATCATGCGCATATACTTTCCGATATCAATGTGTCATAAACATCGACGCGAAACTACTTGTTTTGTTATTTAAAGCGCTGACATTTAAAGCGGAACATTTGTTAAATAAAAAGTATTCTAATGGTATGGTAAATATAAAAGGTTTATTTATGTAGTTCAACATTGTTTTGCTGGAAATTAATGTTCGTTAAATTAGGTGGGATGTAGACTTGCCATGCGCAGAATTCATTTCCTAATGACTAGATAACACATACATGTTATTAGGCATTGACTGTATAACACTTCAGATTATCATGTAGGTGTTAGCAGGTAACTGGAAGCTTGGTTGCATGATAAAATATATGATGAATTTCAAAAATATCAATAATAGCGCATGAGTGATTTTATGTGTAATGTTGTCATGTAATAGGTATTTTTATTTTAATATTTAGTTAACAGATCTCCCACCGCCTCATGGTAAATGTGGAACTGCAGAGTTAGAGAATTACGCTCCAGATTCCCCTTACACTTACCAGAAATGTCACCTCAACTGTCTGACGTCATTCATCAAGAGGAAATGTGGATGTGTAAGCTTCCATATGCCTGGTGAGTGTTTATCAGTTTCACACAGGTTATCTAATATATAATATTTAATCCATATGCCTGGTGAGTGTTTATCAGTTTCACTCAGGTTATCTAATATATAATATCTACTACCTAGTGTCCAGTATAGAATCTCCTCGAGAGTGGATGTCCTCCTATATACGAGGTACTAGATAGAGATTAGTGGAATCAACCACAAATGCTCATTCGACTCTGCATTGTACAGCTATACGGTTTTGTCGTTCAGAGAGATAGCAGTGCATCTTAACTCTATTTCTATTTTCTTCATTCACCCTAGGACAAGGCACGCCAAGATGTTCTTTACTGAAGAACTTGGAATGTGTGAGACCAAACGAAGGTAAAGTATTATGAGACAAAAACAAAGTTGAGCATGAACAGTTAACTGACGTTAAATAAAAGGTAATATAACGTGTCATGTATTAATGGAACACGAACATGCACTGAAGTGTGATTTTTTACTTTCGTGGTTTTACTATAAAACCAAACAGTAACACAAATACAAGCAGTTAAATTCTTTGACTACAGTAGTGAAGGGATTAGACGAAAATTAGAATATCACAACATGTTTTGCTCCGTTTTGGTGGTGGTGGTGATGGCGGGGGTATCCCACGTGATTTTATTATGATTTACCCTGCATGATTCTCTACTGTAGATACATTTCAAATTTGATCTTATTTGAATATTTAGTGTTAATATTTTTTATATATTGCTAATTTCAGAATTATTCTACCGAAGTCAGGAGATCAACCTGTGCACATGTCCTCCACCATGTAAATCTGCCACATACTCTCTGTCGACGTCCATTGCTGAATTCTCTGACCCGTTTAAGCGGCGCCTCGCCTTGTCCGAATCTGCCGTGCCTATCGCAGACGTCAACAGAGCGACAATGATCCAAGCCTGGTCGTTGTTCAATGCTATCAGTCCTGACCTTACGGACCTTCTTGCGCACATAAGTGTCGCCTATATAGACTATACGAAAACCTGGCATGCGTACACTTTATCCATGTCTGCTGTCGTCAAGCACGTCCTGAATTTGATGGAATTTGTGTCAGAACACAACATGACAGAAGAGTTGATGATGGAGATAAATTCGGAACAGGAAGCGAAGGTCGCGTGGGATGTACTCGATGCCGCCGTAAGGGAAGTAAAATATAATGTATTCTTCTTTGACCTTACAATGTCTTTTAAAGACATGTTGACGAGGGAAAACTTTAATAATGACTCTGAGGTACTTATTGTTGAAGATATTTTGGACAGGAAAGAACTATTTGATGATCTTGAATACCACCAATTATACACTGAATCTAGCAGTGAGATCCTGACACAGTATCAGGACCTTTTCGTCAACTTCACATCTGTTGCCACTAGGGAGATGGACAATCTTGGTATGATATACCAGTGGAACAGTTCGGCATCGATTGAACACACGCTTGATCTACTTTCTGAACGTGATGTTATTGAAAAGCTGATCATTGACCAAGTGAACAAACTACACCAGTATGCATCTGTAGTGGATAGTGTTAAAGACATAGCCACACCAGTGTACTACAATTTGACGTCTGATTTCTACAAGTAGGTATAATCTCGATACTTAAGCGTGATTTCTTCTTCTTTTTAACTGACATAAATCAACGCAGATCGACACAGGCTACAGGACTATGGCAACGCAGTCGAAGACACCCGTGTCAAAAGTTACAACAGGTCTGTCTGACACAGACTGTTTGCGACTGTGTTCTAATTTATTGACTTCTTTGGTCTGCGTTGATCTGCGTCAGTCTATGTTGTCAGCCGACGTGTTATATATTTTATGGAAACTAGGAATTGGTAAATGTGGGTTTACTTTTTTTTCTAGTTTTTACACTGAGTTTCTCTTGCTCTTTGGATTCATTTTGTCCCTTACGAACCAGTGCCTAATTACTTTTGCACAAAAGGCCACAGTAATGTATTGTTTTGTTTAAAAGAAAATGCATATTGAGAGATATAGAAGTAGTAATCAAAGCAATTGTTGTGCTCTTCCTTTAGGACAATATCAACTTTGTTTTATACGAAGAGTCTCTTTTATTTTTCTTCTTTGTCTTCCTCTTCTTCTTTTGTTTGTTTGTATGTTGTTGGGTTTTTTTGCTTTAACATCTAAAACATTGGGTTACTCTTTCCATGATGTGGTTTATGGCCCTTTTTTCTTCTTAAATCTCCCCATAATATTTCTTGGATCCGCCCTTGGAACTTAAATTTAAACATTATGACTCAGGGCCGTACCTATCCTATACGTGGTCTGAAGAAAAGGAACCAGGGTAGGGCACTGGGACTTCTCCAGGTAAATAATTACTCAGTAATTTTTAATGAATGAACAAAGGTAAGTATATGTCAATTATTAATGACTGTTTATCATGGTAGCTGAAAACAAAAATGCTATTCAACAAAAGGGTCTCATTTTCGTTTTATTCAGAGCATAACCTATAAAAGCAAATGTCTGAAGGTTGTACTTATTCGTAGAATCAAAAATATGTATATGTATGTAGCATAAAGTAAAAATGACACACGCTTGAAATACTGTTTTAATTGTTTATTTATTTGCAATAAAGATGGTGTTCTGGAGGGACAAAACAAAATAAGCAGAGATCCTTATATAAAATGGGCCAAGAACATACTACCTAATTACAATGTCCTGATTTAAAACGCGAAACTTGAGACGATTCATTATGCCATTCCCAATATGACAAAACGATTCGTTTAAAGGAACTACGATTTTAAATATGTTGAAACGTTTAATTGCAGTGATAACTTGTTGAAGCTGGAAATCTACTTTAAAGATCTTGGGGTACACGAATCGAAGAAATCGCCGGCGTATTCTGCTGAAGGACTTGTATGTGAGTAGGAATAGTTTATATGTTTTCTTTCAATCGTAGAGGAGTGGGACCGATCTAATTGAGACTGAAGACCCCGTTGGCTTTGTGGTTAAGGTTCCAGGCAGTCAAATGCCAGGCGAATCCCTACAGTGGGCTCATATCCTGCCAATTCACACTTTGTGTTTTTAAATATTATAGTTACTGGGTCGACGTTTCAGTTAATGGATTATTAGTGTCCAAGTGAGTCATTATTCCCTTTGTTAATAGAAACTGGCAGCGCGTTTTCTACTTAATGGTTAATTGGGCTATTGGTGGAAGAACTGGTTGACTCATTGCTCGCTGGTTGTCAAATGCCACGCGAATTGGTGCAGTAGATCTGAATCCTGTCAACCGATGCTGGTTTAAGTACTGGCTTCTTCTTTGGCAGTACGCTTTGATTATATACCAAGATTTGTTGTGTGTCTGGTGTTGAGTCTCATGTTATTTCTGTTGGCAACAGCCTTAACGTTTGTCTTTGTGGCAATATACCAACATTGTTTCATTCTATACCTTGATACGTTGTTGTATCTGTTTACCAGGTGACTTGTGTTTTGTTGACAGTATTCCGTTTGATTCTATAACATGATTCTCTGTTTTATCAGGTGATATTAGAAGCAGGATCGCCTCACCGTTTAATTCAGTAGCATGATCTGATGTTGTATGTCTGACGTTGGTTCTCTGTTTATCAAGTGATATTGGAGGCAGTATCGCCTTACGTATTGGTGGCTGGATTCTAACACTGTGATTATATAACATGATATGTTCTCTGGTGTTTCTGAGTTTATCAGGTGATGTTGGTATTGGCTTGTGTATTTGTAAATTATTATAAAACTGTTTATTCTATACCATGATTTGTTCTTGTATCTGATGTTTTCCTGTTGTATCAGGTGATATTGGAGGCAGTATCGGTTTGTGTCTTGGTGGCAGTATCCTGACACTGGTTGAAGTAGTCGACATTATCGCCATTATTTATGGGAGCCGACGTAAAGATGCGACAGGTATGTGACATAAGACAATACTGACGAACCCGTTATACACGGTCACGGCCGTATCTCTGAACAATGCATAATAGTGGTTTATGCAAATATTGTTGCTAGCTTTCTCGTGGACACATTTTCGAATACTTATCTCTTCGTAAATGTCTTAATTGAAATGCATAATTACAAAAGTACTGCCCCTAACGATACCACATGATGCAATGTTTCTGTTTAAAACAGTTACGTAAATCAAGCAGATGTAGCTTTGTATTAAATTCTATAGTGGATACTTGAAACCACATTCCACGATGTTCACTTGTCAGTTAAAGATATTGGTAATATTTCAGATGTGAAATCGTCCGAGAAGAAACAGGTTGGCTAGAACATCATTCGTCGAGAACATCGTGTAGTTAATTTGGGAACTGGAGTATGCCTGGACAATCTCGTCATGTTGCTTCTAGTGTCCTAAACTATGTCTTTAAACTGTATTTGGTGCACATCGCTAATACTGTTTGTAAAATGACATAACGAAGTAACCGTCTCCACGTAGCTTTGTGTGAATAAAAATAGTTATAACACTTATTTGTCAGAATTTATGCGGGTACACCAGTACACCACAACTGGATGAGATTTCCTGTCTGGGGGAAAGAGCATATGAATCCCTTGTTGCATTCCTCTATTGACATCCGATAATCGATGATTAATTTAAAAATTTCCCCCGTGGTGTCGTTAAACAAAACAAATGTTTCAAGGTCAGAAAAATGTCACCCACCATTCGTAAATAGATTTATGTTCATGTGTATATGAGTTCCATTTAGATTTCTTCAATTAACATGGATTATATTATAATATTTTACAGATCCGTCTATTACTCATATAGTGATATTGTTCCAAGATTTGCGGATCTCTGATACATAGAAAAAAAAAGAGATGGATCCACTGAATACGATTGATCATACAATCTACATTCCATCCTTTTGATAAACAATAAGAAGGTGTATATTGGTTAGTATATGTTGAAAGGCAAAGTTGCCTTCAGTTTGGGTTTTGTTTGGGAAATATTATAATATAACTGACCAGATGCAGACGCAATACTTTCCAGATGGAGTTAATGCTGATTTAGATCACTTTAGTGTTGCAATATGTTAGTTTTGTTGAACGACATCACTTGATCACAACGATTTATCATTATCAGCCACCGAATGTCGAACGATTGCCAATTTTGTCATAGATTTTATATCAAACCCGATACATTGGGATCTTTTATTTATCGGTGGCGTCGTGATTAGGCCATCGGTCTACAGGCTAGTAAGTACTGGGGTCGGATCCCAGTCGAGGCATGGGTTTTTTAATCCAGATACCGACTCCAAACCCCGAGTGAGTGCTCCGCAAGGCTCAATGGGTTGTTGTAAACCACTTGCACCGACCAGTGATCTACAACTGGTTCAACAAAGGCCATGGTTTGTGCTATCCTGCCTGTGGGAAGTGCAAACAAAAGATCCA
This sequence comes from Dracogyra subfuscus, assembly GCA_016106625.1. NCBI lineage: Eukaryota > Metazoa > Mollusca > Gastropoda > Neomphalida > Peltospiridae > Dracogyra > Dracogyra subfuscus. The sequence goes on from JAECMU010082952.1 coordinate 11,748, forward strand.
TTGCTGCTAATCGGAAAGAGTAGCCCATGAAGTGGCAATAGCGAGTTTCCTCTCAAAATCTGTGTGGTCCTTAACCATATGTCTGACACCATATAACCGTAAATAAAATGTGTTAAGTGCGTCGTTAAATAAAACATTTCTTTATTTCTTTTATTTACACTTTGACAGACATAACATCATTTACCATGGCCTTTACAGGAATGCCAGAAGCGATTTTAAAAGTTGGTACGGTCATAGCGGGATGAAAAAGAGAATGGATCCTCATAGGGGTTCGATCCTATGACCCAGGCACCACGGGTGAGCACTCTACACTACGCTCTGAGCTAGATCACATCCCCTGTCGCAATACGTAATTATGTAAACTACACTGTATAGGAATGAAATAATAAAAAATTCCATGTGTAATAGTAATCTTATATTATTAAACTTTAAATTGTCTTCCGACTTCATCCAGAGAATCCTGATAACAATAACAATAACCAATAATATACATACGAAGCGGCAATAGTAACAATCAATTAGAATACACATTTGAAAACAATATAGCAGCAATTACCAGACAATCATAAGTTCATAACTTCTAATAAGAATACACATAACAAAGTGTTGAAGTTCATGCAAGTATTAACCAAAGAAATGTATAATTCCAAGTGAAAAATAATTTCATTAATATTAAATACTATAAAATAACAATCGAACTATTTAACTAATCTAAATGAATCCACGAAATAAGGTAAACCCTATTCTACGATTCAGCTTTTCCCCGTCAGTATCTTATTTTTTTTAAACAATAAATACATTTACTGATTTAACATTCAAATCGAATAAAGTAAACAGTCATTTTATTAATTTGAAATAAAGAAAAATAGATGAAACGATCTACAGATGTTGTGTTTTAAAGGGACATTCCTGAGTTTTGCTGCAATATTTTAAGATGTTATGGACTAATACAATATTTCTACGATTAAACTTACATATTAAATATATTTTCTTGTTTATAATATTAGTGGCTCCATATTAAACGTGTTTCTGATGGTTCTAATATTTTTACTAGGTTAATTTTGATTTTATTTCTTAAAACATTTCTTTTCGTACGTACGAAACTATTTGAAGACGAAATCCAGTTTGGGCTTCTTACAAATAAGCGGGCAGCATGGCCCAGTGGTACAGTACCCGCCTGATGCGCGGTCGGTCTAGGATCGATCCCCGTCAGCTGACCACTGGGGTTTTTTCTCGACATATCCATATGTCCGACGCCGATATAACCGTAATTTAATGTGTTGAGTGCGTCGTTAAACAACCCAACAAAAAAAATAAAAAAATCTTACAACTATTAAGACGACCAGAAACACATTGAAAATACAGACATTTATATTGTAAACAAGAAAATGTATTTAATATGTAAGTTTAATCGTAGAAATGTTTTTTTAGTCGGAAATATCTTACAATGTAACAAAGTCGGGAATGTCCCTTTAAGCATCGCCGAAATTAGTGCAAAATTGAGATTCCTGAAGTTATGAACGTCGGTTTTATAAACCACATGGTATTATTTGGACCAATTATATCAGAATACATAGTTTAGCAAACTGACCCTATCATGCACATATTAAAAATTCACACAGGCATACGGGTTCCCGTTTTTTGTACGGGGCAAGCTGATTTTGCCTGAATTGAACTAAAGTGCCAGAATGTGAATAAAAGAATTTATTCATATTAGCATTACTGCCAAACATCTATATATGGGGTTGCAAACGAATTACATGAAACATAACTAATATTGTAGGTAGAATAATGGAAACAGCTGGTGAAAAGGCTTCAGGCAAGCTCATTTTGCGCAAATATCTCTATATCGTTTTTGCCCGAATTTTATGAATTTCTTGCAACTCAGTCTTTTGGGAAGTTTTGCTGACATTAAATGACTGTGACACTATCTAGATGATTTTGTGACACTCATCGAAAACGTTTCGTTTGTGAACTGCATTCGTGTTACAGTGTGGTTAAAAATATAAATTGTATCACACAAACAAATTATAATTATATCTGTGATGACACAACACAATGTGAATATATATTTGTATGAAATAACATAAACGGAGAATGTTATCTAATATATTTTATAAGCTTCAAAGAATGGAAGCCAAATACTAAAGCAAAACGTATGCTGTGCACAAGAAACATAACGTCAGCCTCTAAGCATAAATTGAATAATTACCTTACTAATTAAATAGTTGTTCTTGTTTTCGTTCAAATAATTTTATAAGAATCTTTTTCTGTTCATATAAAAATTAGGGATTTTTTTCAGTTTTGAAAAGCACTAAAAGTTAGACAATTATACTAACAGGCTGATAATAAGAGAAGATAACTATTGCAAATGTGTATAAATAATAAAAGATACATTCCTGCAATTACTGCAATTTTTAAGATGTTATCGACTAACAGAGACTTTTTAACTATTGTAATTACATATCAAATATATTTTTCTGCATAACATATTAGTGGCTGTATAATAAACGTGTTTCTGATTGTTGTAATATTTTTTATTAGTTTAAAATTCATTTTATTTCCCAAAATAACTTTTTGGCCTACGTACGAAATTATTTGAAAACAAAATCCAGTTTGGGCTTCTTACAAATATCAAGACGACCAGAAACACATGGAATATACAGACACTGATACTCTAAACAAGAAAATATATTTAATGTTTAAATGTAATCATAGAACTATTTTATTAGTCGGAAACATCTTACAATGCAGCAAACTCGGGAATATCCCTTTAAACATTTAATACATATTTGTACAGGTATATGGCTCGACGACAATGCTAAATACTATCAATGGATTATATTAGGAGCATGTCTTTTCTGTTCGTGTCATGTGTAGTACACAACTTAACTGAATTGGTGTGGACCTGACGTGACCACGTTTTCAGTGATGGGCGACTTCGAATGGATGTCTAACCAACATCTTGTTTATCAGGCAACTCTGCAAGATAAACAGCAAACACATTCAGGTTGACACAGGCATCAGTGAGGCCAATAGTAAAGTTTGCAATGACTCGACAAATGCATAGAACTAATATTGCTCGAGATGCAACCAACTTGTGATAGAGCAATTAACTCCACAAATCATTTGATTTGTGATAAATGTGTGCGTGTTAGTTGTACAAAAATTAGTTTCATGTGGGCAAACATTGTATGTAATTTTATTTCATTTAGTACCACTATGTGATGTAGCCTTGTGTACTTGAAACATGTATGGGTTACCTGTAAAAAACGAAAAAAATTCTTATGCGGAACTAGGGTAATAATAGACGTTACCCGTTACCTCTAAAATGAGCAGTTTGACCTCCAATTTGTTCACTTTAATGGCGAGGGGTGGTACCATTTATATCCGTGTTGTATATGTCGACTGATACGCAGCAGGTTGAAGATTTAGCCACATGTTATTGTTGTTGTCTATGGGATTTGATTTGGTGGTATACACCCTTATCGATCAGTTCCAAAAGTACAACACCAGTCATGTTAATTACACATCAGTCATGTCACTTTTACACTAGCCCAGTCGTGTCAGTCACACTCCAGTCATGTCAATCACACACCAATTACATGACTGGTGTGTGACTAACATGATTGGTGTATGACTAACATTGCTGGTGTATGGCTGACATGCTGTTATTTTATTGACCTGACTGGTGTGTGACTAACAAACATGACTAGTGTAATATTAACATGGCAGGTGTGTGATTGAAATGACTGGTGGGTGATTAACATAACTGGTGTGTGACTACAATGACTGGTGCAGGACTAACATGACTAGTGTAAGATTAACATGGCAGGTGTGTGATTGAAATGACTGGTGGGTGATTAACATAACTGGTGTGTGACTACAATGACTGGTGTGTGACTCACATGACTGGTGTATGACTAACATGACTAGTGTAAGATTAACATGGCAGGTGTGTGATTGAAATGACTGGTGGGTGATTAACATAACTGGTGTGTGACTACAATGACTGGTGCAGGACTAACATGACTAGTGTAAGATTAACATGGCAGGTGTGTGATTGAAATGACTGGTGGGTGATTAACATAACTGGTGTGTGACTCACATGACTGGTGCAGGACTAACATGACTGGTGTATGTTTGACATGACTGGTGAGCGACTAACATATAACTGGTGTGTGATTGACATGACTGGTGTGTAACTGACTTGACTGGTGTATTACTAAAATGACTGGTGTTCAGTTGACATGACTGATGTGTAATTGACATGTTTGGTGTGTGATTGCTATGACTGGTATATACTTGACATGACTGGTTTATGATTGCCATTACTGGTGTGTAATTGACATGAATGGTGTGTCACTAACATGACTGGTTTGTGATTGACATGACTGATTTGTTATTGCCATGACTGGTGACAATTGCCAGACTGGTGTATGATTAACATGACTGGTGTGTGATTGCCAAACTGGTGTATGACTAACATGACTGGTGTGTGATTGCCATGACTGGTGTATGACTAACATGACTGGTGTGTGATTGCCATGGCTGGTGTGCGATTGACATGACTGGTGCGTGATTGACATGACTGGTGTGTGATTGCCAGATTGGTGTATGACTAACATGACTAGTGTGTGATTGACATGACTGGTGTGTGATTACCAGACTGGTGTATGACTAACATTACTAGTGTGTGATTGCCATGACTGGTGTGTGATTAACACGAATGGTGTGTAATTGACATGACTGGTAGTAATTGCCAGACTGGTGTATGACTAACATGAATAGTGTGTGATTGCCAGACTGGTGTGTGATTGCCATGATTTGTGTGTGATTGCCAGAGTGATGAGTGACTAACATGACTAGTATGTCATTGTCATTACTGGTGTGTAATTGACATGACTGGTGTTTGATTGCCATGTCTGTGTGTTATTGACATGACTGGCATGACTGACTGGTGTTTGATTGCCATGACGTGTATATTATTTAAATATCTGGTGTGTGATTTACATGACTGGTGTGTAACTGAAAAAATATTAAACCTACATCAAACGGGTCGTGGAATGCAAAATAAAGTGAGTGATAGCTTTGTGATTGCTATTGTGTATTTTGATTTAATGTTTCAACACATTTCATTGCAGCAATAATTTGTTGAAGCTGGACATATACTTTAAACGTCTTGGCAATTTCTCATTCCGGCCAGAGCCCCATGACTGGTATATCAAAGTAGCAGTTTAATGTTAGAGATAGGATAGCAACTGTGACAAATGGTGTAATGTCAAGAAATAATTACAATTGTGACACGTGGTTTAATCTTACAGAAGGTTTTGCAATTGTCACATATTGTTTAATAATTATTAGACAATGAATAGGAATTGTGACACATCGTTTTTTTGTTTTGTTGTTGTTGTTGTTGTTTTTTGTTTAACGACGCACTCAACACATTATAAGTACGGTTATATTGGCGTCGGACATATGGTTATGTCGCGAAAAACCCCAGTGGTTAGCTGACGGGGATCGATCCTAGACCGACCGCGCATCAGGCGGGCACTGTACCACTGGGCTATGCTGCCCGCTGTGGCACATCGATGAATGCTACAGAAGAAGTATCAATTGTAGCACAAGATTAATAGCAAAACTGTTCTTCTATCCTGAAAATGGACTTAATATATTAACTTCCCGAAACAAATTTCACATGTTTATAGAACAGTGTTCAAGATAAAGAAAGCAAAAACGTATTACCGTCCTCAATACATGAAATACCTTGATTTTTTCTCTGGTGTCCACATAATGTGACGATAATGTCAAATAACCCAATCAGTGTCAGGATACTGCCTCCAAGACACAACCCGATACTGCCTCCAATATCACCTGATAAATAAAAACACTCAAACAATATCAGACACACATGTCATGGCATAGAATCACAGTGTTAGAATAATGCACAAACACAGGCCAAGGGTGCATCTAGTACCACCGGTTAAACACACGCAATATTAGGTCATGGTATAGAATCAGTATTAGAATATTGCTACTAAAACAGAATCTCATACTGTAACCAAGGTCACTCAATAAACGTAGACAAAATGCATAATAGACAAAACAGACATGAATTCTTAAAGGGACATTCCCGAGTTTGCTGGATTGTAAGATGTTTCTGACTAATACCCGGTAACATATTTTTACGATTAAATTTACATATTAAAAATATTTTCTTGGCTAGAATATCAGTGTCTGTATATTCAATGTGTTTCTGGTCTTCATAATATTTGTAAGAAGCCCAAACTGGACTTCGTCTTCAAATAATTTCGTACATACGAAAGAAGATTTTTTAAAAGAAATAAAATGAAAATTAACTTAGTACAAATATTATAACGATCAGAAACACGTTTAATATACAGCCAATAATATTCTAAATAAGAAAATATATTTAATATGTAAGTTGAATCGTAGAAATATTTTATTAGTCGATAACACCTTGAAATACTGCAGCAAACGCAGGAATGTCCCTTTAAAAGAAATATTTAATATGTCTACTCACAAACAAGTCCTTCAGCAGAATAGGCTGGCGACTTTTTAAAGTCTTGTACACCAAGACTTTTAAAGTAGATATTCAGCTTTAACAAATTATCTCTGCAATTAAAGGTATTAGTATTTATAACATGAGCGAAACTTTGAGAGACCTTTTTTGAATCTGATTTAAAATTATATATTTCAATTATATATCAATATAACATAGGAATTGTTCGTTTGCTTGCGATTTAGTTATGACTGAGAGAGAGAGAGAGAGAGAGAAAGAGAGAGAGAGAGAGAGAGAGAGAGAATGAATGAATGAATGAATGTTTAACGACACCCCAGCACGAAAACTACATCAGCTATTGGATGTCAGACTATGGCAAATGATGATCAACACCAATGTAACAAATTCAACAGTGAAATTAAAACATTTTAAAGAACTGTGCAAAAAATACAAATATCACAGATAGATAATATTAAAATTTACAATAAAACGCAGTATCACGTATGAACTGTAAAATAAGTTCTGGATGGAATCGAAATGATTCCATCACAGACTGTGTACCAAATATATCTTTCCGAGTTTCTTTCAAAAACGTACACTCCACCAAAATGTGGCGCACTGTCAGAGTACACTGTCATAGTACACTGACAGTGCTCACATTCAGGTGGAGGATCTTTCTTTAAGATAAATGAATGGGTCAAATATGTATGACCGATGCGGGCACGACACAAGACTATCTCATCCTTCCGGAACTGCCTATAGGAGGACTGCCAATCTCCCAAGACCGGCTTGATGGCATGGCAGCTTGTTCGCAACCGCACAGTCCCAATCCTGTTGCCAAGTCGAAAAGATAAATTGGTTAATATTATATTTAAAATCAGTTTAAGGTATACCAACCCTGGCATGAGGCAAATCCTACGCAGACTAAGAAGCAGAATCTGTCTTTTCATTACCCCTAATACCAACATGGCTGGACACCCAACAAAATACAACATCTTTATTGGCAATATATAAAAAGACACACTTTCGTATCACTATCCCAATAAAGGGATAGTCCGGCTTCATATTTCGTAAAGCTTGAAGACACGAAAGTCAGTGTACAAATAATACATTTGGATGAACTAGAATCCTTTATTTCCTCTTAAGGCTTTAATGACTACCCACACTTCAGCACTAAAAATTGATACCGAGTCGGGCAGTCTGATGGAAATGATAGTGTCTGGTGGAAAAACTGTAGCACAAGCCACAGAATTTCCATCCGTAATCCGTCCGTATACACAGGAATGTAATCACGGTACCGGTCTTGAATTTCCACGAAAAACTGTTTATAAACAACAGCATCTGTGTGATCTTTCTTCAGATGCGCAAGATCAAAGACAATCTTAGGTGGCGTAATACACCAAGGTGGAAAAAACATTAGGTGTTTCCAAAGTGTCTGATAAATCAATGTTGGATAGCAACAAAAATGCTGAATGTGAAGACCAAATGTAGCATTTGGTTTTGCATCAAACAACTTCATATATTTGTTGTCAAACACTGCATCATGTGTAGGATTTGTTGTTAATGAGTTAATCTTAGTGGCATACTGCAGAGAAATCTTTGCACGTCTAGCACCCAAACAAGGTTCGTGTGCATCAACGTACGTGCTCTCTACAGATGTTCAAAATGCCCCAAGACCAAGCCTAAGTTCTTGATTGTGTATATGATCTAGCATCTGCAAATAAGACGTGCGTGCCGACCCATCACAATGCATCCATAATCAAGTTTTTATCTAATTAAAGATCTGTACAGGTGGAGCAAAAACCTTTCGGTCTGCTCCCCATTCTGTATTACCAATAACTTTTCAAATATTCAAAGCTGTAAAGCCCTTCTTTTTAACATATTTAAGATGGGGCACAAAAGATAGTTTCCTGTCAAATATAACCCCCAGAAATTTAGTCTCCTCTACAACTGGAATTGGACATTTGTCCAAAAACAACTGTGGATCTAACTGAAGACCTCTTTTCTGGCAGATATGCACACAAACCGTTTTTGACTTTGATAATCGAAAGACATTGTCAGTTGCCTATTGATGAAGTGTATTCAAGCAAAGCTGCAACTGACGTTCAGTGATACTCATAGTGGACGATCTATAGCAAGTCCCATATCGTAAGCTTTCTCAAACACCCACTGAAACCAAGAGCTGATTATGGATGAAAGCTTCCATACAAAACGTTTCAAATCTAGCAAGCTGATCAACTGTGCTCCGTCTAGATATGAACCCACATTGCACGTTAGTGAGCAATTTGTGAGATTCAAGATACCAGACAAGTCGACGATTGATCATTCGTTCCATGGTTTTACAAATGCAACTTGTCAAAGCGATAGGGCGATAACTAGTAGGATTAGTTGGATCCTTACCAGGCTTCGAAATAGAAATAATAATTCCTTTCCTCCAATCAGAAGGAAAGTCTCCAGAAATTCAGATGGTATTAAAAATATTCAACGGAACCACCAATGATGATACAGGCAAATGTTTTAATAACTGATAATGAATTTCATCTGGTCCTACTGAAGTATCATGGGCCCGACGAAGAACATCCTGCAATTCCTACATAGAGAATTGCCTGTTGTATACTTCAGTATTTTTGGACGAAAAAATAATGAACTGATTTTCCGCCTTGGCTTTGACAGATGTAAAAGCATCTGTACTGAAAGCAGAAGATTATTTATGAGAAAAGGTGTTTGCCAATGCATTGGCAATGTCACGATAAGACGTAACATCCGTGTAATTGACAGACAAATGATGAACTGTATTACTGGATTCTTTACCTTTGATTTGACGAATCCTATTCTAGACAGATTTTACCGATGATTGTGAATTCAACTTGGAGACAAAAATTCGCCAAGATGATTTCTTACTCTGTCTAATCTCTCTGCGAGCCTTGGCCCTAGCGATACGAAATGCATCCAGGTTGTCTGCAGTAGGTCCATGTTTGAACCGCTCAAGCATCCTGCAATGTCCTTCGAGATGGAAGTGAACAAAGACATGGGATCATCAGCATCAGTAATGGTAAATTGTTGCAGTCGAGTGCTGCATAGATGTCGAAACTGACCCCAATTTGCCTTCGCCAACTTCCACCCTTTCAAGTGATGGAGGTCCACCATTCTCCAAAATAATGGGAAAGTGGTCACTACCACAAGGATCTGAACCAACTTTCCAGGAGAAATCGAGGAAAAGTGAAGGACTACAAAGGGTTAAATCAATAGAAGTCAAAGAACCATTTGCAGAATGAAAATATGTATGACTTTTATCATTAAATAAAAGCAAGTCATTTTTGAGAATTAAGTCTTCCAATTGTTTACCTCTAATATTTATATCCTCACATCCCCACAAAGTGTGGTGACCATTAAAATCTCCCATAATAAGAAAGGGAGAAGGTAGCTGGTTAATGAGATCTTGAAGACCTCTAGAATTAAAATTAAAATAGTTTCGAGGAGGTAAATAAACTGAAAACAAAGTTATAGTTGTATGAGCCGTGAACTTTACAGCCACAGCTTGTAAATTAGTATTTAATTGCACTATACTCTGAGGAATGTTTTCATTAACAATAATGGAAACACCTCCAGATGCTCTGTTTTCAGTTTCATAAAACTTATGATAGAGGTTAAATCCTCTCATGGTAATATGATCAGTGTCCTTCAAGAAAGTTGCCTGAAGACACTGCAAGAGGATTATGTTTTTGAATTAAACGTGGGTCTAAGCCCATGGCAGTTCCACTGAATGACTGAATTTGTCATCAGGGGTAAGTACAGTTCTCTTTAACTTTTCCTTCGGATGTGGTTTGGATTTTGGTGAAGGTATACTGGTTTGAGTATAATCATCCATATCCATAGCATCCACATCTAGACGATCAAATGGATTGCTTACTGGAACTGAGTGCTGCTCAATCTTTTTTAAGCGCCCAGAAGTGCGGTCCTTATTAAGAGATTTGGTGTCTTTTACTGGCTGGGTTTTGCTAGGACCTGGATTCCCAACATTGATAACTCTTGGTGGGTTTTTTGAACCCAAAGACACCTGGGCTGTTTGCGTCATTTGTTGTTGTTGAGAAACTTTTGTTGCTTGAAGTTGAACCTTTTCAATGTCAGAAACCTTCTTAAATTTATCTTCACAATTTGGTCATCTCAGATCTGTCTGAACTCAAACACTGTTTGTAGAGACTTTTACGGCAGAGGCATAAGATTTACCTATTGGCATAGGAGTCAGTTTTTCTACAACTTATCTAGCCTCAGTAATATCCGCTGAACTTTCTTTTCAAACTTCTACCGTGAGCACGCTCTCGAGTACGCAAAGTGTTTTTCCTTACAATTGGTACATATCGTGTCATTCTGACATGCCTTGCTGTTATGATCAAACTGACCACAACGGGTAGAGGTCAGCCTGCCACGACATGCATTTTGTTTGTGTCCAAACTTCTGACATTTGAAACAGACATATTCAAATAACACGTCTTAACTGATGAAGGAAGCAAAGGGTCATTAAATTTCAGAATCAAAGTATTCGTCGAAACAAGTTCATTATTTCGACGAAACTTTATTCTCTTGACGGAAATGACACCTTGTAAGGAGAGATTTTCACAAATCTCATCCTCGGGTACTCCCTCCAGGTCCTTTGATCTTATCACTCCCTTTGACGAGTTAAGTGAAGTATGTGGTGTGACATGTATTGGAATAGTACACAATACTGTAGATTTTAGAAGGTTTGTGGAATGACTTTGATTAGTACACTGTACTAAAAGATACCCTTTCGGCATCTTCTTAACATTTTTGGGCTCTCCAGCCAAGCCTTCCATCCCCTTTTGTATAGCAAATGGAGACAATTTACGCAAGACCTCATCATCAGGAACCTTGACCATGTTTGCAACACATTTACTTTATGTTTTTAACATAAGTAGCCTTGGGCTCTTCATCAGATGACGAAGAGTCTGAAACCTCGGTGTGCACCCTTTTCAGGGTGCCATCAACATTTTTGGATTTGTTTTACCCACATTAAGGTCATATCAGTTCAGCAACCATGCCCCCACCCACCACGGAATCCAACAAGGGAACATGGTGCTGCGGATAACCAGAGACACCCATGCCAGGGATACATGGTTGATATACTTGGGCAATAAACAAACAATAAATCACCTAATTGACCCTAACCACCGCCCACAAGAGCAACAAATACACATGAGATATAAACAATGTTTGTTCTTGACAAAATTAACAAAACAAAAGTTGTTTCCTCTGCAGCTTGGCATGACCAACCGATTGATCAGGTCGGGCCACTCTGACCACCCGTCTGGCTAAATTCCAGGCCAAAGTGATGTGTTGCCAGAAAACATATCCACAGATATGGTCCCATCTCAACCACCAGGATCCTTTCATCCAGCCAACGGCCAACAAGTTGCCCCAAATGGGGAGTTCTGCTGTATTGGCCATTCTCAAGGAGAATGTTACACCCTTGCACCACAGTGAGTTTACAGCATGCGAAGGGGAGAGAGAGAGAGAATTAATGAATGCATAAATGAATGGATGTTTAACGACACCCCAGCACGAAAAAAATACATCGGCTATTGGGTGACAAACTGTGGTACAGAGAGAGAGAGAGAGAGAGAGAGAGAGAGAGAGAGAGAGAGAGAGAGAGAGAGAGAGAGAGAGAGAGAGAGGGGTGAGCAACGGGGTAGAAGATCACATCTAATAAAAACACAGAAAGGGTAATCCTGAGCAAAGCCAATGACAACCTAATCATAATGGGAAATCAAGGGAAAAACCCAAAGTACCTGTAAAATCGGGGCGTGATCTTGTAGTAAGCTCGCTTAGCTATTTTCGCGATATAATCGATCTCAGACATATACTGAATGGTCAGCTCGTTCTTCTGATTAAACCAGATTTTACAAATATCATCAATGTCGGTCACAAGTTTCAAAGTATCTTTGGTGATGGTCGAGTTGGTAATTCCGTAGATGTTGCGATTCTTCATATCGGCATGGACAAGAGTCGAAAAGTCAGATAACAGTTGTTGATTTTTCAAGTAAACCTCAGTAACATTTTTAGTAAGTTTGATCAAATATTGCATGTAATTCAAAATTAAATGTCTGTGCAAGATGTGCCCGGTTAGCGTTCTGTCAATATCAGTTTCGTCTGGCCACAACTCAGCAGCACCATGTGCGAAAAGTTTAATGCGAAACACTTCCTTATCCATTTTATCCAAACTGTATTCGAGGTTCATCCACGTGTCATTGGCATACTGTCCCGGTTTTACCTTCACCATCAAACTCTCTGTTATATTATGTGATGCAAATCGCTTCAGATATCGAACTTCAGTGAGAACCAATTCTATAGTGGGTACGAACCTATCGCATAGTTTCGTGTATTCTCTAATAGTGACCCCAAGATGTGCAATAGTGTTGGTGAGGTCAGGAGTTACTCTGTTGAACAAAGCCCACGTTTGGATGTGTATAGCTCTGTTGACATCAGGCAGGGGAACTGGAGACTTTGACAAGGCGAGGCCCTGCATATAAGGATATGTGAAGGGAGCGAGGGACAGTGATGGAGAATAAGACACTGATTTACATGCAGAAAGACACTTGCATTTGTTCAGCTCCTGAGTCTGATAGAACAATTCTGAAATGAACAGATATTGAGATCATATTGACATGCATACAGCAATATAGACATCATACACTACGATTATTCAGTGTAAAAATATACAACCTTTATGTGATTAAATACACTTTTTCACAAGTTGTGATTTGATACACTTTCTAACCCTTGAGATGCTTAGTTTACCGTCTGTCCTTGAGTAAAACAACATCAATGAAAGAGTGGATTACCCTCGTTAGGTGTTACACAGTCCAGGTGTTTCAACAAGCTACATCTGGGTGTCTTTTGCCCTGAAAACATAAACGAAGAAGAAAAGTGTATACATATATACAGAGAGAGAGAGAGAGAGAGAGAGAGAGACACACACACACACACACACACACACACACACACACACACACACACACACACACACATATGTATATACACACTCACACACACACATATGTATATACACACTCACACATACAGTCAAACTTGTCTTAAGCAGTCACACAAGGGATTAGATAAAAATGGACGCTTAAAGGGACATTTCCGAGTTTGCGGCATTGTAAGATGTTTCCGACTAATACAATATTTCTACGATTAAACATACATATTAAATATATTTTCTTGTTTAGGATATCAGTGTCTTTATACTCCACATGTTTCTGGTCTTCTTAATATTTGTAAGAAGCCCAGCCTGGATTTCGTCTTCAAATAATTTCGTACGTACGAAACAATATACTTTAGGAAATAAAATGAAATGTAACCTAGTACAAATATTAGAACGACCAGAAACACTTTTAATATACTGCCACTAATATTTTATGCAAACTGAGGAGTATCCCCTTTAGACAGGTGGCCCCTGAGTACAGGTTTCCATATATGTAGTCTTTAAAATATTTCTTGCTGTTTCTTGTGTTACCGTCTGTACTAATCAACGGATGTGTGCTTCACAGCTGAATAAATAAACTTTTGACATGCCGTCTCCTTCAGAAATAATGCAAATGGAATGTATTAAATTAACCATTATCAACCAGTTTATTTTCGTTTTTCATTTAAATATTTAATTCCTATTTCATGCAGTGTATTGTCATAGTAAGTGGCCGCTTAATACAGGTATTTTGGTAATTTGGGATCCGATTTAGGTGGCCGCTGGCCGCGTTAGACAGGTGACCGCTTATTTCACGTGCATGAAAAAAGTGGCCGCTTAAGGCAGGTGACCGCTGAGTGCAG
>JAECMU010082966.1:1729-13024 GCA_016106625.1 Dracogyra subfuscus
TCCTTCCTTCATACGAAACCAATATGGCGCTACATCTCCCGAAATAGTTGGATTTTCTAAATGTATATTTGTATGCTTCATGTTACGTTACGTACTACGTTCTGTCGGTTATGTAAAACGTACTTACGTACACAAACACACGTGTACGCTCGCAGTTGTATGGTTCATTGTATTTCAGAATGCAGTTATCCACAAAGGTTCCCGCGTGTTGAATCGACTCGTCTGTTAACTCAACAGTCCGAATTACTGAATGACACGACTCTCAGGGAATGTGCACTGACGTGTGACAGGAACATCACGTGTTTGGCTTTCAACGTCAACGTCAACGCTCTGCAGTGTGAGCTGATCGTCAGTCCAAGTTTCAATGATTCCAAGCAGAGTGACCCACAGTGGGATTACTATGGGTCGGACTTGTGCTAGACTCGCCAGTCGAAAACAAAAGTCGATAACAAAAACAAAAAACAGAACTTTATTACTCAACTACATTTGGCTTTTGATTTCCTTCTTATTCTATTTGTTATTACGCAACCAAAAGCTTTTTCAACACTTTTAAGAAATATAGCAGTGACTTTTTTCACTGCGTCGTTAAAGTTAGTCGGGTAGTGCGTCCTATCTTGTAAGCCGGTCACAATACAGTCGATCTCCGATTGGTTAATTTCTTGTAGGAATCGGTCACTCAGCTTCTCATTCCATCTCCGTGGGCCTGTCACATTATTCGTTCGGGGGTTATCTATTTGGAACAGATCACAGTTTTGTTTGATACACAGTTCAACTGGAGAATGTAAATCGGATAATAATGGGTCAAATTCGCAAACTTTAAAATGTTGAACAAGATTAAAAACATAACTTGCGATTGCATAATCAACCAGGCTAACGCCTTTGCATGTGACCATACCAATATAACTATCAGCACCTAATCTACCATTCATAATAAAAATATTAATTTTACACAAGTCAACCAATTTGTACCCATTACTGTTAGGTTTGGCTTAGTCTTGATTATATCGTTTTAAGGGTACACCAATTGTCTCCAAAGTGCAATTAATACTGTCAACATCATCTGGTAAATAGTTGAAGTTGTCACAGTTTGACACATGTTCAGAACTAGTGTAGTCATTTAATAACCTAGTGCATGTGTTGAAATCTCCAACAAGTAGAATTGGACAGTTTTGTCGAATATTTTCGTTAATTTCAAAACTAATTTCTGGAAACGTGCTATCAGTGTTGTATGGTGAACCTTCAGGTGGAATGTACACAATACCAATAATTAGGTTTGATTTAATGGAAATCAGTTTTGACAATTTTAAACCACAAGATAAATACACAATTGCTTTTGATTGTAATATCTACAACATTAGTGTAGCAGCATCATAATGGGTCCAAAACAGACGACAGAGAGGTGTGATGTTGTTAGATTTATTCATATATTCTCATTTATTCTTATTTCGTTACCGCTCTGAAAATAGTACAGATATTTCATACATTAAGCATTATGACTTAACATCACTGTAAATACACCAATAATAAAATATGTTAATCACCCAATGGTATGATATACACATACAAATTACTTCTTATACATGCCAAAAACACACATTACACAATGTTAAATCATTGTAAGCCTAGTAGTACATACAATACATATAATAGTCAACAACCTAACAAAACGTTGAATATAAAATCATAATGTACAAAATATCTACCCACATAATATGAACTATTGTACCATTATAATCTACACATAAACCATTAATCAATTATAGCAGATACAATTTTATTATTCATAATTTATTCATAAACATACCAAGTATGTGGACCAAGCTGTCCCCGTAACGAAGTAATCCGTCACATCACGTGTACAAACGACGAATCTGAATTAGAAATAAATCATCGTACAACTACGCAATTATAACTATAATAATCGGGTATAAACTGACCACAGTTTCAAATACATCTAATACATATAATATTCTTCAATACAGGTCTACATGAGCATAGAGACATTCAAACCCGTTCAATATATTCACACTCCCTTATCTAAGCGTATGTATTAGTGTCAACTTCACAATCATAAACTTCACAATTTAATATAAAGACGTCTGTAAAGACCTCTACAATATTCTACAAGTACTGCATAAATCACATTAAAGTATTAAAGTTAAAAGCAAACTTACAAGAAAAGAATATTTTCCCTCTTCCAGCAACACGTCCAACCGAACATTATATTGTATGGATATGGGTATTCTTTTAACGTGCCCCTGTCCCTAAGGTTCAGGCACGCCCACCATGGGTCCAGGGGCTGACTTCGCCAGTCCCGGGTCCCATGGCGGGGTAAGTTATATTGTAGTCAAACATCCTACAAGCCAGAGTTTATATAGCCAAGAGAACAATAGAAGGCGCAACGCACGTGCCTACAGTCGCACATGCAAGAAATGCACATCTGTATCTCAATACCAGAGTAATCGATAATAATATCTAGACCGACTACATGTCAAAATAATTATAGCATACCTAGACTTACTACATATCCAAACAATTAAAACTATATACAAACACTATCACATTAGTACATTTTTCTTTTATCGCAAAACCAATTCCACCTGATCTAACTGTTGAATTGCATTTTCTATTTTTCATAATAAATATATATCCTGGTATGTTTATACAATCCAGGTCATTTGCTTTAGTTTCACAGAAACAAAGTATATCATATTTATTGATAAAAATGTGAAACTCTGGGACGTTTAGCTTCCACTTAATACCACACACATTTAAGAACACCAGATTAATGTTAGAACACAGATCTTCTTCACATGGTTGATCGTGTGCATTGGAACCTCCTTGACACCCCTATTGTCGCCACTGATTAGTTCGGTTTCGCTTGCTGGTGTTGTCGTTGGACGAAGATCCGGAGCTTCTTGGTCGCATGTTGCGGCTTGGTGGATTGTTTATCGGTGAAGTAGGCTTCTCTGTCGGATAGACCCGCTGACAGTCAATATACAGCTTATTGGCAGTAAATTAACTTTTTGTTTCTGTCTTTTGCCTCGCGAAAGAGTGGAAATAGGGTTTTTTTCGCCGTTCAACAATCTTGCTCGGAAATTGTTCCATAATACCGTATGGTTTGCCTTTTAACATGTACGAACGTTTTCATACTTGTTCTCTGTCACAGTACCGTTCAAATCTAACCACTATTGGGCGTGGACGGTCAGCGTTCTCACGCGTGCGCTTACCTACACGGTGCACTCTGTCAAAATACATATCACTGGTGTCCATGATCAGTTCGCTGTTAATAAACTTGTATATGATTTGCTCCCAATTTTCATTTCGGTTTTCATTTAGTCCAGCGTAGAGTAAATTGTTTTCATAGAACGAATTTGCAAATCAAAGATAGTCTCCTGTAACTCAGTTTTTTCACTGTTCAATTTATAATACTGTCCAGTCGTGTGTCAACGTTTTGAAACTCTTTAGAAACCTTTTTATCAAATTCCAATGCGGTAGCTTTAATGTGTGTACATTCTTCTGTAGCCGTATCGAAGGAGTCGCTCACAAATGTATAGCTGTTTTCAAGTGCGTCTACTCGCTCTTTCGTTACATCAAGTTCTTCCATAACTCTACCAATACTGTACTCGATGCCTGCAAGTTTTACTTCAATGGCTGGAAGTTTGGAAGTCTGAATTTCGATATTGGCTAATCTGTCCATTAGGGTCTTAGCCCATGTCGGTGGTGATAAAATGCTATCACTACTTACTTGATGTGCTTGGCTTTGTTCTAAGTTGTCGTGGGCCAGACCAGATTTTTTCTCACCAATATTCTTCTGATCCGCCATATTGTTTTTCATAGGATCCATCTGCCTATTAGTGCATTGTCAAATATCTATTTCACTAATCTCAGCTTTTTTCTCTCTTTTTTGTACGAACTTTATCCTTGATACTCGAACTGACAAGGTTTTTAGCCATTCTTAAAACAAAATTGTGGGTTAATTCATGAAGAGACTGTAAAAATTCTAGAGCCGATAGAGAACGTCTTGCCACCTTAACGCATGCGCACAGGGACTTGTGCTAGACGCGAGTCGAAAACAAAAGACGAGACAAAACACAAACAGAACTTTATTACTCAACTACATAATTCGAGAAACATATAACAACATTCCATTGTGTGTTGACAGAATATGGGGATCATAGTGTAATACATATGGACGAAAATAATATATAATACAATATTGTACAATTATACTGCTTTAACAAATATACTAAAGTACTAATCCAGTCTTATATATTAATTATGAAAATCCCGGAAATAAAAACCATAAAAAAAGTGCCAGTATTATCATGACCTGTTACGGTATTGAAACAACCGGTACAAAAAAATGACAATAAATGACCTGTTATAGATAGAAATGTGAGATGTATTTACAATTTTACTTATGTAATTTGAAACAGAGAGAGAGAGAGAGAGAGAGAGAGAGAGAGAGAGAGAGAGAGAGAGAGAGAGAGAGAGAGAGAGCTGTAATATAAGAGATATGTAATAGTCATAGTAAATACACTGACAAAAAGATGTCTGATGCAATACCTTATTTTGACCTTGTACGTACATTTTCATCCTTTTGGAGAAAATGGTGTACACTTTTACCTTATTGTGGACTGTATATAGGTAGGGCAGGGTATGCTCACCTTTCGCGAACACCTGATATCATCACCATTTTCATGGTGATTCGTGAGTGCATGCCATCACAGTCCTATGTATTCCATTGGTCTCTGTGCGGGTGTGTATTTGCGGACTGGGAGGTGCAGGAAGGATGAAGTGTACGCTGCCGGTCACCCTGTTAGCAACTCACCCCATAGTGGATCATGGAAACTATCACGACCTTGTATAGAACATCCTCTGGACTCTGCCTTGTGCAGGGATACGATTTTGACTGCGCTATGGTTTTGTCGTTTAGATTTAACTGACATTTTCAAAATTAATTTACATAATTTATTGCGATTATTTTGTTATTCGTCATTTGTTTTTTGAATTTCACAATTTCGGTTTTAATATAACAATATGGCTTTAGCAAGCTTTTACGGGAGTCAGAAAAGAAAACGTGTATAAATAGTGAAAATCGTCTCCAATGCCATTATTGTTACAGATTGCCAATTATTAGTTGTAATGTTTCTTCTTCTACCACAATATAGATTTTTCTTATGTTATTTTACCGGAATGTTAAATAAATAACGGATCACAAGTTGGCGATGTTGTTGCTTATTTTCCTTTCCAACACCAAACTTAGGTATTTCTGGGTCTGTTCTTAGGTATCCCAGAGTCTAGATATTTTCACGTGTAGGCTAGACAAAGGACTATTTATGAGATACAGAGATTTGTTGACGCGTAATTACCATGGGTTATAGTCAGTACCTGATACACTGGGGCAACAATTAAACTCTAGAAGGTGTTCTTGATTGCTGTAATTTCTTTTCACTCTAATTGGTGTGATTGCTTGCCCCTAATTAACTAAAGACTATCTCCATACCTAAATTCAGGTGGCACAATAACAATTAATTGAATCGTACATACATGGCTAAGATATAAATTACATTTAAATATAGTTTTAAATGTCACAATGTGAAAGTTGTATTATATGTTCTAAAATTTAGTAAATTAGTCCTGGAGTATTGTGGTTATTTAGTATATAATGAGATATTACACACACACACACACACACACACACACACACACACACACACACACACGTGTTCGTGTATATATGAATTTATGTGTATGCGTGTGAGTGTGCGTGTCTGCGTCTATGTGTGCACGTATTAGAATTACCACGTTTGACATCCAACAGCTGATGATTAACAAATCAATGTGTTCTAATAATGCCGTTAAACAAAAGAAACCTTCCATTTGAATTTAGTTGTATGTGATAATCTGAATCAACTGTATTAATACCATTAGTTTGAATGCGATTACAATCAATACAAGATGACAAACTGCAAACACATCCCGTGAAATGAAGTGTTTCCAGACAAAACAAAATGTATTAACAATCGGGTCGTTACACAACGGCACAGTAAAATTACAATTGATTATACACATTACATTTCGCAAAGAACAGAAATTAAAATAAAAAAATCACAATTTACCTCCCTGATATTGAAATAAAGCTAGTAACGAACATGTATATATATATATAATCATTGTTCTTGAAAACCATTCAAGAGACCCATAATCACTGATAAACAGAAATAATAATAACAATACGTATGCATATAGAATAGTAGAGGGGTAAATATTTAATGTCTTTAACATGTCATTAAGCAACATAAACATATAGCTGCAAGTGGGCATGGGATTGGCCAACAGGCACTAGCCTATATTAAAGCCTTTCCCAACAGTGTGAATATTTTACAAGCAATATAATAAAACATAACAATTATAACCTGTTATAAATATACTAACAATGAGGGGAAATAGAAGGAAGAAAAGGTAAAGAGAATGAAAGGTTATTATTGTTACCATTATATATCATTTAGAATCAAACGTGATACCGTAGTTGAAATAGAATAAAGTGAAAAGGTGAATGACTAAAAAAATGTTAAGTTTGCTATTTATAATGATCTGCTGGAAAGATTGGAATATAACACTATCTCCATGGACATTAATGTTTGGGTCAACAATTAGTCCAAGGGCCAAATAGGGTTGGTGGTTCCAAACGATGGTAAACATGCGTAGTAAACCAATGCAGATAATTCTTTCTGGACATTCTGTATAAGTAACGTTTTAAAAATTATAAGTATATGACGTGACTATTTAAAATCGTTGTAGTGTAAAAATTATCGTTCATTCCAGTGCACCACAACTGGACAAAGGCTGTGTTATGTACTTTTCTTTCTGTGGGAGAGTGCCTATAAAAGATCCCTTGCTGCATTAGGAAAAATGTAGCTAATTTCCTCTGATGACTACGTGTCGTAAATAATAAATGTTTGACATCCAGTAACCGATGATTGATAAATCAATGTGTTCTACTGGTGTCGTTAAACAAAACACATTTTTAGTGTAACAATAATACATAGACATAATAAATGTCAGTGAGTATAAATTCATTATCCATTTTACGGTTTATTCCATTATATTTAGGAACAGAAAATTTGTCATTTAGATTTTGTTACTGCATAATTATCATTTTGTATTGAAACTTTTATAAAGGTTGCTTTAACACATATCTTTGTATTTGGAATCACTCGGCCCATGGGACCAATAACAATATTTTTGTTCTAGCCTACGATTCTGGGTGTGGAGAATCAGTCATGCGCACTGCGTGAAATCTCCACAGACTGGACCATTCGACTTACTATTGTAGGTCACTTGGCGAATACTGCGTTGTGAAGAAGACGCTGATTCTAATTGTGAGCTGTAAAATGATCTGGAACTACAATCTGGTGTGGATAACATTGGGACTATTCTCTCTTTATAAAGGTGAGGGCGCCGGTGCCTTATTTAATTAATTAATTTGTTTTGTTTACTTAACTAACAAATTAATCACCAAGTTTGAGAAAACTCCAAGGAAAACTCTAGGAGAAGATAAACTTGAAAGGAATAATTGACGTACGGACGAACGACGGACAAATCGTTCTTACAAAAGCTCTGCTGGTGAACGTTAATACCGAAGTTGTGTGTCGTTAAATAAATAATTTTCTTCCTTTAGACCGAATTTGAAATAGTAATTGAACGATTACGTTTTAAAAGTAGTTCACCAATGTCAAGTGCTCATGGTAGTGGCTAAATAATGAGGATAATAAACGAGTTATATAATTATAAACATTGTCAAATGCAGTCTAAATACTACCCCAAGTATTACTATATAACATTGTCAGCTCCGGTATGACGTTCATCGGCAAACCTTTGGTAAAAACGATTTGCTCTTCGTTCGTCCGTCAATTTTTCCATTGATCTCGACATTTCCTTAGATCGTTTTCAAATTTGGTAAAATGATCTTCTGAGACAATTTTCACAAATGTTGGAAATATATTTCGTAAATATTTGATTTAAATTGTTTTGATATTAAAGCTGCTATGTCTGGTTTCAACCGTAAACAATCAAGTTCTAAGTTAAATACAAGCATAACTGCACTTTTAATTCAGTCGCGAGTTGTCGTCATTAACGCATATCGTCAAATGCTTACTAGCCAGTTCGAACAATGCTCGCCATTTTGTAATACCGAACGCATGTTAGCTGCACATTTCAGCAGACACGTACTAAACACCGGACTCATACGTCTTTTTATAATGTTTGTTGTGGTGTGGTCTATACAAAACTAATTGGACATCCTATATTACCGTAGTACAGAAGGATTTTTAAAGTGATACTTGAGATATTATAAAAGTGCTTAATGAAACGGTTAACTTGTATTTATACGGATATTAGTAAAAATAAGACTGAAAATTAGTCTTGATTGTTATTTTGTTTTTGTGTTGTTTTTATATAAAGATACTCTTAAAGTCTTTAAAACCCTAAAATTCTTAAGTTGTAGTGAATAATAAAAATTAGCATAACATTGTTTAAACAGGTAATAATCAAAAGGCGTACGAGTCCGATGTTTAGAACATCAACATGAGTGTCTACTAAAATTGACTGCTCGGTTTTTGTAATGCAACAATAGCCGATCCGTACTATATTTAGCCCATTGTCGGTCCGACAAAAGTGTCCTACTTTTAAAAACCGGGTTTATTTTTAACTTCGAAACGCCAGCATAGCGAATCCAATGCTAAGTGTGGCGTGTTATATGCACCAAATGTGACTGGATTAACTGTTCTAAATACTTAAATAATAAAAATATTCCAGACATAGCAGCTTTAAATTTGAAAAATTTGAATAGAAAGATAACGTTGAACATTTTAAATTCTATCACCTAGAGTTTTGACTGGATAGTTCTGAAAGTCATGATAATTATCCACAAACTAAAAGAAAAATGTATAATGACCGTATAGCATATTCAGTACCGTATCTTTGTACAATACATATTTCAAAAGATGTTATGATAGAGCTGTGAGGGCAGGAATGCAGCTATGAGTCAGTGTAAGGTTATTTATCTACCGAGGACAGCTGATCTAGTGTACAATGTATGGCTTTAACTCCGTCTGTCTTTTAAAGCGCACATTCAGAGCAAACTGCTGCAACACACGCATATCATGGGCATATGTGTTTACTTATGCAGGCTTCCCCTGCCAGGGCAGGAAAAGGGTTGGGATGGGTGGGAGAGGGGACCACCCGAGCTTTGCAAAAACAAGGGAGCAAAAGCAGCTCTATCAGTTTCGGTAGCGGGTGGGGTGTTTGTGGTGCTATTGAATTTTGAAAATGTCCTATAGGATTAAATCCAATAATGAAATAATTTGAGAAATTTCGTGAGGTAATTTTGGCGCCTAATTTGGAACAGTTCGTCGAAACGAACCTGTGCTGTACTTTGTGGCGACGTAGAGCAAAGCGTGTTTCTTCACACAAATAAACAAAGACATTACAAAGATAAACACAGATATTACACATATATTACACAGATTGTCAACAAGAAATTAACTGTATGTGGTTCTTAATGCCTAAAACATCCATTGTTGAATGTTTATTAAATTAAGGTAACACAACTGACCATTCCCTCGTTTACATTAATCATACAAATATTTCTTAAGCTTTATTCCATGCACAGTATCTGTTGGTATATATAATATTAGGTTTTACAACGGTAATTTTCTGGTAGTTAACTTATTCACTTGTAATTATATTTAATTTTGCTAAAAGTGTATTGACTTAAACAATGACCATAAACAGAACATAATAGAACAGAACAGAACTTTATTACACTCAAGCCGTTGCACAACGGCATATGAGGAACATGATATATAAATTGTGGTGACAAGATAGACAATAGTACAACTGTATTAATACAAATGCAATACAGTAATAGAGATAATACTATGATACAGGTACATTAGAATAACAAAGGCAGTAATAAAATACAATTTGAATAAAGTAATGTAGTGCCACATTATTGTATTTACTACCAAAATGTGCTAATCAAACGCGCACATATATATACACATACTTGGGTAGTGAATAGACATTGTAAATAATTATAGGTCAGTGTTCTTTTAGGATTTACTACATTTATCAATAATTTCTTTTATTAATTCACATACTTTCTTGAGAACACTTATTTTACTATTCGTCATTAGCTGTTTAAATTTCTTGAACGTTTATTATAATAATATGGCTTAAGCAAATGTTTACGGGAGTTAGTGAAATAAGTGCATGTGTTTAAATAGTGGAATTCGTCTCCAATGTCATTATTGTTACATAATGTACACGTTCGATCTTCTACTGGGGTGTTGTTCCAGCGCCCTATTTCGATTGGTAAGTAGTTGTTAAATGTTCTAAATTTGAGTAATATAGTCCAAAATGTCTGTGGTAATATAATAATATATGTTTCTAATCTAAGATTTTCCTTAAATATAGTGTACATTTTACCTCTTGATGATAAAGCTATGTTACTATTCCATTGTAAATACTGGTCGTTTTGTCTTAATTTTACTTGCTTTATGGATGAAAAGATCCGTGACATCCAGACATTGTCATGCCTAGATGTTAAATATATCTTCGACCAATTTTATCCATTTATAGCTATATCCATTAACAGAAGAGTCATGTAACATTAATTCGTGCAGTGAAAACGATAATTTTGTTTGTTTACCAGATACGATACGGGCCCAAAAACTAATAATTCTATGTTAGTGAAATGCACATTACCAAACGTAACGTCCATATTACATAAAATATTACTAAAGGCAAAATCTATAATAGATACTGTTTATGTCAGTTACATAAGACAAATACGTAATCAAGGAACGGATTATATGAAAATCAATGTCTAAATGGTTCTAAAATAACACACAACAATCAGTAGAATAATCTCACTCACATTTTAATCATTGTTCACGAAACATCATAAATACAAATTTGTATCGCTGTCATGTCATGTCATAGGGTTTAACGTGCACATTCAGAACAAGCTGTTGTAGCGCACTCTTTCGTCCAATACAGAAAGTTGGGGGGATGTAGGAGGGACCGCCTGCACTGGTAGATGCAAGGGCACACCAGCAATCCGATCAAGATCGGTAGCAGGCGAGGTTGGTGGTGGTGGGACTATGGATGTTTGAATGGAACATTAATTATACCAAAGAGAAAAGGTGCACATTTCAGTACGAAGGAATTTTGGCGCAATATTTTAATGATCGGCCGAAAGAAAAAAGGATACAGAGCTAATAT
>JAECMU010082969.1:810-20765 GCA_016106625.1 Dracogyra subfuscus
TTTTCCTTTTTTTTCTTTTTCGCTTTCTTCATTATTCATGACCAAATATTTGGTAATGTTCTGTCTTTGAATTTTAATGCTTTATCAGCTGTTTACTTTCTATCATCTGAAGCTAGGCGAAATCAACATACCGTACTCTGCGTTTTAACCTCAGCTGGGTATGTAGTATATTTAATAAGAAACCACAGCACATCAATAGTTTGCAGTGAGACTTCATAAATTAATTATTAATGTGAATACATTCTCTGTATATTATCTAAGTCTTGTACATATTTCATGTATATGGCTTGAGTAATTGATATTGGAAATTAAAAAATATATATATATTATATTACTTTGTTAGAGGTACAAATCGATCCTGCACAAAACGACTCGGGTAAAGAGCAATTCGACCTGTTAGTGTTACCACTAAACTACGGCAGTTTCATGAAAGAATTAGGCTAGCCCAAGTACCCTGATGATAAGAGAGCTAGACAGACATTATGTGCTATTGCAGCCTACCTAGCCGTAGTCAAAGATTCCTGCTCTAATTTAACAACAATTCTATGTTTATCGTTAAATACCTTTATATCAATCAGTAATTTTTAAGTTCCCTGATTAAAAAAAATTGATTATTAAGGTCGACAATAGTCACTTTTTACACCCTTGTTCTGGCTTAGTATACAATAAATATAGCATATTTTACAGTAATTTCACTTGAAATCCATATTTCATAAAAATAATCACAAGATTTCTTCAAACACATTCAGTTGCATTAGTAATGTTCAGAGAAAAACATTTCAATAACAATTTTGCATTGGAATTTTTCTGCATTTTTAAAATGGAAACATGTACCCAATTTATGGTTATTGTGAGGAGATTCAAAGTGACATCATTCAAATTCAAAATGAGCTATATTTACAATGCTTCGTCGCATTAAAATAAAAACTTGTCTAGTTACCTAGACCCCTGTCAAATGTCTATAACAAGCAGACAATGCTATATTTTTTTTTCATAATTCTAGACAAAATATTAATTTTAAGTTTTAAAATATGAAAAAAAAAGCAGTACTTATTATCAAAATGTGAAATATATTATGTATAATTTTTATTTATTGTGTATGAAGCCAAAAGGATGGTCCGAAAAGTGACTGTCGTCGACCTTAATCACTAATAGTAGTAATACACACACTACAGGAAGAAACCCAACATTTTCAGTTAAATATGTATTTGTTGACATATAATTATAAATCCACAAAGTAACATTACAAGTTTATTTGTGAAGAAGTAAATTGCTTTATGCATAAGACAAGTTATCTGATAATTCCCATATTTTCATCTTTGTTTAAATGTGTGGCTGGAATACAAGAATTTATCACCTATCGACATACATTTTTAGCCTGCCTATTACAGGATTTTTTAAAAGTAACTTTTGCAGCAAATAACCATGACTAAACATTTTGTTTGCTGTATTTAGACATATTTTAATTGTACAAATGTCAAATACTTCAACAAGAGCAGTAATTTTTATCCAGTGTCACAAAAGTGCTGTCGGTGATGATCCTGACCTATAGCACTTTATATATCAGTGTCCTTGCCGCCATTAAGTTTGAGCCCTGTTTGTCATCGAAAGCTGTGTTTTATAAAAGGTGGTATGTGTATATTAGGTCCATTTTTAAACAGAGTGTGTTAGATCCATTTTTAAACGGATGAGTACATTAGTATTCTACAGCGGCCTCATACCAGTTGTAAATTTTAATTTACAATGACAAAAAACTACACAGCATCATGGAATAGACTGGGGATTGTAGGAAAAAGTCACAATGACATAGGTTTTTATGACATTAGTAGTGCAAACATCGTTTTGCTGCCCACAGGTTTTTTGTATAATATGTGTGTAGCAAATACATATTTGTGCACATTCATACCATCTATATCCCAAATTCCTTTATGGTGATGACGAAAATGTGAATACGATAGTATCGTACAGTGTATAAATATATATGGGGGTTTTTTTTTCTTATTCTTATTATTAAAATAATTTCTTGACAACTTTCATTTCTCTTTACAGAATGTGGGCGACACCGTTTCCCAATCCGGGCTGGACCTCATTACAGCAGGCAAATTTTCAAAATGTTCCACATGAACAAGGTAACTTTTCCATCATTTAAAACTGGTTAAAAACCCAAATTGTTTCTGAATTGGTTAGATATGGGTGTGAAAGATCAGCAAATTTCAGTGTTAGCATGTTTTATCTTGAATGAAATATATATTATATTATTTTCTGCTGATTGTTGCACAGTTATTTTCCTGTTATCATTTGCCTCCAACCCTAATGCAGAGATAGTGTGGGTTTATGATGTATTTTTTAATATATTAATTTATGTGTCACTTCAATAAGTGATTGAATGATAGTATTTTATTTTGTTACAGTTGATTGGGCCAATCTCGCAAAACAGTGGATTGCACAGCGTGAATCTGTGAGTTACACACCAGAACAACCAGTAAACCCACCACCACCGCCCCTTGAAAATGTCCTTCCACCACCGCCTCCACCAGCACATGACTGTGACCAGAATGAAATGGAAATATCTGATGAAGAGAATGGTACACATCATGAACATGGTTTGTTTAATTGACATAATTTAACCTCCTAACTAATGCAGGTGAGATGTCTCACCAGACATCATGCAAGCCAATATACTGCACTCAGTGGGTTAAGTGTATTCACTAATTCATTTTTCCTGCCTTTAAAAAAATCTAACAAACCAAAAATAGTCTGCATTAACTAATTGTTGATAAATTTTGACTTTCTGTGAAAATACCTGGTAATTTTGATTTGAAAAAAAATGGTTTTCTGTGAGTATTTTTGCTTGGCAACAGTAATTTTTTGGAATTAATAATTTGGCAGTAATTTTTACCATTTTGCCAAAAACAAAAATCACAAAATATTGGGATTTGAATCATGGTTAGTTTGCCAAAAATAAATGTTTTAAACAAGTCAAAGTGATTGAGAATAATGGCCATTAATACAAGACGTATGCCTGCAAATGTGCATTTAAATAAACTCAACTTTTATAAATGTTTTGCGTAATTTTAACTGCTTTAAAGTATGATACATTTTTGAAAAACTTTATAAATTTTTTCATTTCACATATGAATAATATTTTATGTATTTATAAACATTTTAAGTAAAAATATGTGAGAAACCGTTATACACCTGTACCACCTCACTGATTTACCCAATCGCATCAAGCATGGGACCCTGGGAAAAACTCCTGGATAAATTCCTGATAGTACAAAATTTTCATTACATAGATGGTCTCATTCACTTAGTGTGTGAAGTTCTTTTATTGTGTTGTGTATATAATAATCATCACTGTTTGAACATTTAGGTTTCCGTGGACCACCACATGGAATAAACAATGCTGGTGGGTGGGGATGGAATGAGAGACCACCCTGGGAACCACCACTGCCAAACTGGCCGATGCAGCCTCCACCAGGAGATATGGTGGTAAGTGGGAGTCATTTGATATCAGTTTGAGTATGTTGCGGTCCCTTCACAATTATAACCAGGTGCCTAATTCACAAAGGTCTCTTTGGCTCTGCTAGACAACAAAGCATCCTCTTAGCAAGTCATTTAGTATTGCACTGCGAGATCGCAAAGTTGTAACAGTTTAGTGAATTAGGCCCCAGATTTCTGATTTTAAAGAGAAATAATTAGTAAAATAATGGATTGTAATTAACAGATCATTATTAGTTACTTACTATATCCAGTAACTGCTTATCATGGTAATTCAACACGTCCTGTTTACATAATAAATATATTATAATTAATACTATTAAAATTGTGTTATGTATTATGAACTTTGTTTTGCAGAGGCCGCCTAATTTCGAATTCAATCAGGGTGCAATACCTTTCCCAGACAGCTATGACTACAATCATGGATCAGAACCATTTGGATATGATCAGGTTTCCAATTCTTATACTTTTAATGAAATTATAATTTAATAAAATACTCCTAGAATTTAATTAATTAGTCTTATAAATTACTCTTTCATGATGGGTTCTTTTGAGAATTTAAAGTAGTAATGTCCTAATTGGTTTTTGTTTTTGTTAGAACAATATGAATTAAGTGACGCTAGACCTCTTGTTCAGTTGACAGATGGGTCAAACTACTTTTAATTTTAAACATTCAGTAATATTACAGACTGAGAAAGGTTTCAGTTACTTTAAATGAAATAATATTTAGGTGAAAAAAAGGTTTTATTATTGAGATTTCAAATTTGTAATAAAATAATCATTCAGTTATGATTATGATAGCAGAAAAAAAGATGTGCAACTTTAATGATTGATGAATACACAG
Source organism: Dracogyra subfuscus (assembly GCA_016106625.1). Taxonomy (NCBI): domain Eukaryota; kingdom Metazoa; phylum Mollusca; class Gastropoda; order Neomphalida; family Peltospiridae; genus Dracogyra; species Dracogyra subfuscus. The sequence goes on from JAECMU010082969.1 coordinate 5,156, forward strand.
GGCTAGCTCTGGCTCTTGCCAAATTCGCCAATTGTTATTTTAATTTGGCAAACACATTTCATGGAATAAATGTTATCTTGTTAAAAAAGTAACTAGGTTTTTCTATGCAATTTTTGAAATTTAAAATGAAAATTTGGCGAAATTTTCTGATCACCCAGATCCGGCCCTGATATATTTAGACACCACAGTGTAGTGCATGAAACACCGAGGAAAAAAAAAGTCTTTACGGTCTGTCTATTCTTGGTACAAAAAAGTAGGTTTTTTTTTTTTTTACAATAACATGAATACAGAATGTAAAATGTTTGGATAGGTTTTTTTAATAATTGTTTTTGTTTGTTGGAGGGTTTTTTCTTTTTTGTTTTGTTTATTTTATTGAAACATATTAGGCCGAATTTAAGAAGCCTGCTGTTCTTAAACGCAGGTGTTTAAGCATGGTAGATGTATATAGTTAGTATATATTTATACACATTTATTACTCCAACAGTCATTCATAACAGTGAAAATATTTTCCATATTTTCTCAGTGAGAAATATTCTCCATTGGTTTAACAAACACTACTATTGGACAATTTGACGCTTAAAAGCCAACGACATTGTCGGTACTAAATATGACGTCATCACGATTTGGTAAACACAAAATGACATCTTGTAGTTTCAGGACTTTGCCTTTGCATCTCTGTTTTTGGTGTTAACTTTATAACAAAATGTCATATTAATGCAATTCCTTATAGATTTGCAGCAGAATAAAGAAAAATTAGTTTTTGAACATTATCTATAAACGTGATTAAATTACAAAGTTATAGCAATTCTCAGAACAGTTCGTAAAAGTGGTTTACATCGTTTCTATACATGGCCTTCTAAAATAAAGGCTTTTAGATAAAAAATAACAAACTCGGTATCAGTTATTATCAAATTTATGTCCCTCGCAAAATAATTTTCATTTGTCACTCGCATAAATTTGATAATAAATGATAACTTGTTCATTATCCTATATGTAAGACATAAGCAGACTTTGTAAATTCAGCCAATTGTTTGGGGGGTTTACTAAACTTATTTTTTAAATGTAATTGTGAATCATTCAATTTTGACAGCCATGTGAGCCTCCACCGGTAGACTTCAATGCGCCCTACTGGGGTGGGCATCCACCACATGGTGATGTCGCTCCCCCTGTGCCACGACATCCTCGACATCAGCGCAGCAGATATCACTCACCACCAGTTCAAGACATGGATGACTCTGGATTGGGTAGAGACATTTTTTAGTGTGCAATCTTAAATATATTTGTATTAGTTAACCATTTTGGAATAGATGATCAATTTTTTTTTTTGTCTGATGTTTAAGGGGGTGGGACATAGCTCAGTGGTATAGCACTCACCTGATGCATGATTGATCAAGGATCGATTCCCGCCGATTGGGCTATTCCGTTTTCCAGCCAGTGCTCCACAACTGGTGTATCAAAGGCTGTGGTATGTACTATCCTGTCAGTGAGATGCTAATCAAAAAGACTAGCTCATGAAGTGTCAACAGTTGATTTCCTCTGTCAGTATCTGTGTGGTCCTTAACCATATGTCTGATGTCATATAACTGTAAGTAAAATGTGTAGAGTGCATTGTTAAATAAAAATGTCCTTCCTTCTATTGTCCATTGTCCTGTAGATGCAGTTGCTTATCTAGATAAAAATCTAAATTTGGAACAACTCTGCCATTGTTACCATAGATGACCATGCAAATTTGTTGTGAACAAGTTGTTGTATTTTGCAGTAAGAACGTTATAAGATGAGAGGCAAATTTACAACTTAAAAGATTACTTTTTTCTATTTTAATTGAAGACTACTCTGCTTTGTATATTTTTAATCAATATCCATTGTTTGTAGATTATTTATAACATTAATGTTGTATTCTTATGTATGGTGAAGGGATTTATATTTAGTTATGGCAGCCAAATTATACCTAGCTAGGCTTAACATGTGTATTCTTTAATTACAGATTTGAAGTTTATTTTTGCCATGTTCACTGCAGTAGTAGTATATATCCGATGCCATATCATCATAAATAAAAAATGTTGAAATAAACATTTCCTTTTCTTTATTAATATTCTAAGATGCACAAAAGCGAAAGCAGCTTCCGGCTTGGATTAGAGAAGGTTTGGAAAAGATGGAGAGGGAGAAACAGAAGGAGAAGGAAAAGGAGCTGCAGAAGGTCCAGGAGGAAGAGGAGCGACGGGAGCGAGAGAAGGCAGAGAGGGTGGCTGCTGAGGAGGTTATGAGGGAGAAGTCCGACGGGCCTGCTGTACCAAAGAAAAGCAGATTTGTAAGTACTTGGGAATTAGTCCATCACAGTATTCAGGGACATTAATAATAGAAATAACAAGTGAACATTAATTTACAGACTCCTGTTACTGTTACTATGAATATTATGTGATAACAAGTTGATACTGAAGTCATGCTGCATTTTCATTGATTTATCTTCAATATTAACACTAGGCATACATTAACTACCTACTAGCTAATATTAACAAATCGGGGACAAGTTGTCAAAATACACATTTTATATAAAAATACCAACATTCGGTTGGTAAGCATATATTCTTTGTAATTCTGTACCTGGCAAACATTTATTAATGATATCCCTGTCATGATGATCAAAAGATCAGTTAGGCGAAAAATCTCACAAATGATGTAAAATGCAATGATTCCTACCCCATAAGTGATATAAAATGCAGGCTGATCGGACATTTATTTTCCAAACCATTTATGTCATATCTCCATTCATTTGTAAACTGTGAAACACACGGCATTTGCTATTCATGTCATCTGCTTACAAGTCTATTGTTTAGGTTGTAATCGAAAACAGTGTTGCAAGAATATTCTAACGCAATACTCCAGGTGTTTTTGGCACTAGTCCTGTGAGCAGGTTGAAACTTGTCTTTTTGACCACCACTGATGTTAGTTTAACAACAAATATGTGTATATGGTTTATGTTGGGCTTTATATGCAAGCAGGAGTTGTGAAATGTTGTTCTTTTCTTTCCCTTAAGGATTCTGATGATGACGATGAGACTGATAACCGAGCACGTTCGCGATCAACAAGTCCGGCGAAGAGCCAGACTGAGGCTAAGAAACGAAGCCCATCTCCAGAGCCAGAAAAGAGTGAAGAAGAAAAACAGATAGAAATGGTATTTTGTTCTTATCATATGTCAGTTGTCTATACCAACACTTAAAAATAAACCCTAACTACACCATGTTTTATAAGAGTCATGATTTTAAAATTCTGAAATTATTACCACACTTTTCATTTTGTTGACTTTGTTTTGGGGCAATTCAGCACATATATGTATATTTGTATATGATGTTTTTTTTAATGTTTAATTGTAAAACAATACTTTTGCTCGTGTTTTCATCACTTCTGATGTTACTTCCATGAGGCTTAGAACTTGTTTAAAACAACTGAAATAGGTTGCTTGGGTTTTAAATATCCAGTTTCTTTTACTTGCACTTAAGTTATTTATTGATAGGCTATGAATCAATATGTTAAGATGGGGGTGGTGGGTAAACAATAAATCCTATTATAACTACATTTTATCTTTTTGTCTTACTTTTATTTAGTAAAAAGGTAAATTATATTGGTATTTTTAATGGTGGTGGGTGATAACTTTTACATTTAGGTCTTTTAAGGACTAAGTCTTAGGTGAGTGAAACTTGGTTTACAGACATTTAATTCTGGTGAATTCTTGTTTTACATAGATGAACAAGGTTCGAAAATGGATGATGGAAATATTATTAGAAGTTACCAGTCAAGAGATTGAAGTTGTAGCTAAAGATGTTTATTACAAGGCACGAAACCAGGCTGCCAAAGGTACTTTTTATATTACTATTGTAAAAAGTATCAATGCAAGACATTTGAAAAGATCTCTGTTACATGTAATTTTCTGTGTTCCAGACTTGTGTGCAGGGCAGGTATCTTTTAAACTACCACTGAATATGAATAAAGTAACATTTTACAGACATATGATTTGTCTGAATACCATTTGTAATTGTTTTTATTTATTTCTCTTAGTATGTTCATATTTGTTGAATACTTATCTTTCTCATTTACATAACATATCTGATGTGAAAGTGTCTATCTCTCTATTAACTTCTAATTTCTGTATAACAATTCTAAATCCTTGTCCTCAAGTTAGTGGTTTCATACATTCCTGATTTTGGGTCTTAAATTAAGCTGTTCGATTCGTCCTTGAACTGTGCCAAATAGTTATTTTATTTGGAATTTACCATCTTGCTTGTTACTTTGTTAAATGATTCTGTAGGCAAAAGTGATGTAATAAATTCTATTTTCTGCCTTTTTTTGCTTTCTTATAAATGATTTAGCTAAACATAAATAATTTAATAATTACTGGATGAAAAGTTTACTTAAATTAAAACATTATTTGTACCTGCTAGTAGTCCTTTTATATTTATTTGGAAATATTGCAAATTATTCTTTAAAAGTATTTGATTTGAAGTGCATTTGTTTTGGTATATAAAGCACCAGCCTGATTGTGTTTGATCCCCATTGGTGGGCTCATTTGTGTTTTCTTCTGTTTAGCCAGTGCTCCATCACTGGTACTTACAAAAGATCCCTTTTGGTTACTCAAAAGGACACCTCCCTCTCTTCTCTCTCCCCCCACCCCCCCCCCCCCACACACACACACGTTACTGACTCCAATTGGGCTACTGGTGCTCTCTTGCACCTGCCAGTTCGGGCGGTCCTCTCTGCCACCCACTCCCAACCTTTTCCTGCCCATGGAGTAGTGGCAGCAAGTTTTTTTTTGTATCATGTGTGTGGTTCTTAACCATATGTGTGATGCCTATAACTAATTAAAATGTGTTGAGTGCATCTTTAAGTAACATTCATCTTTCTTTTTGTTTTTGTATGAAACCGTAGATTGATCTTAATTTGGGACAGTTCCAAACTAACTTAATTGGTTGAACAGTTTATAACATAGTCATTTAGTTATTTAAGTAGTCAAGTCAGAATCAGTAGACTTGGGTAGTTGAATATTATGGTTTCATTTTTAAAACATTTTCCACTATAAATGTAAATGCCTAATTTATTATTACCATATATTTTCTGTACAAGTGGCAGCCTGTCCCACAACACTGTTGTAGCTTAAATAGGCTCTTATAAGTCAGTGACATAGATATAGCAATATATTAGCTCAGATTAAATTCATTTATGACAGAGAAATAATTCCCTTTCAACTAATCATTTAGAACTGAATGAAGGTGGTCACCTGTACCCTTAGTTTGTGTCAAGGTTGCAAATGAAAATATTTGTTTTCGGAACTGTGCTGACAGTATATGTTCATACATCAAGTGAGAATAGTGTTGTTCAGTAGGTACGCTCTTATATGCATGGCACTAAAACCAATTGTAGCCATGCCTGCATTGCGAACAATGGTTTTATAAATATACTGATACACTTCTGTGCCAGTGTATTTTATTTTTATAATTTGTCCGATATTAAATTAGGTTGATGTATTATAAATGGGATGCTCATTTAACATGTACATGAAATACTGAAACATTAGTCGTGCTGACAGGACCATCTATATAGGGTGGGTACCGGTACCGGCAGGGTAATATCAGTTTATATCAATAGATGTATTCAAGTAATGTTATGTATGCTTGCATGCATAAAGCATTAATGAGAATGTGAATTAAGCCATTTTTTCTTCATAGTACAAAATATATGTGGGTATTCAACATAAATAATTTTAACTGTGAGTCAATTGAATTTGTTTTTGAATTTTAACATTAATTTATGATTTTTATTGTCATAATTGTGATTTGTGATTTTATTTTGATGTATATTTGTGAAACGAAAAAATTGACTGATTTAAGACTTCCATTTCAGTAGCATTGGATTGACTGCCAGCAGAGACGTATGTTTCTCTGTTGATTTCAAGTGATCTATGTTTGTATCTTCTGCACTAATCATGTTGTATAATTGTATCAAAGCTCCAGCAAGGCAGCTTGCCAAGTCCTCTGCTTTGGCATCTCTATCCACGCTCGGTAAGTGAATCTTTGTCATAATAACTATTGTGGATTGCCATGTTTTGCAATACTGCCGGTTGAGCCTTTTTTTTCTTTCTTTTTTTTAATTAATGTTATCTGACAGCAAGGATGAAGAACAGTGTAGTATGTTTTTGGAGCACCAAAATTATTCCTTGTCATTAACTTTAGTTTGGTTCATTGTAGAGGTAAAAGAATAACAGTTGTGGAAATAACAAAAGTTTGCTATTTTTGTATGAATTTAAATAAAATTATGTTGGAAACGTTAATTTTTTTCCTTATTTTTACCAGTATCTGCAAAGTGTAGAGTTGTAAGTAACTATTTTGGTTTTCATGGAACCATAAAGTATGTAACGGTACAGTTCTGAGTTGGCTGCAATTGTAATACGTTTCCAAATAATAAAGACACTGTAATGACTAAAACAACATATTAAATCTATTTTGTTTAGAATATCAGTGTGTTTCTGTTTGTTATAATATCTGTTGTTGTTTAAACTGTATTTCACATCCTAATATATATATATTTATTTTGTATGTATCAAGGAGTTAAAATCCAGTTTGGACTATTACAAACATTAGAACCATCAGAAACACCTTAGCTATTGAGACATTGATATTCTAAACATTGGTCTTGTATTTAATATATAATTATAGTAATTTAAGAGGCTCTTTAAGTTGGAGGGTGGGACATAGCCCGATGGTAAAAGCGATCGCTTGATGCGTGGTCAGTCTAGGGTCAGTCCCATTCAGCGGACCCATTGGGTTATTTCTTGTTCCAGCCAGTGCTCCACAACTGGTATAACAAAAGCTGTGGTATGTACTATCCTGTCTGTGGGACGGTGCATATAGAAAATCCCTTGCTACTAATCGAAAAGAGTAGTCCATGAAGTGGTGACAGCGAGTTTCCTCTCTCAATATCTGTGTGGTCTGATGCCATATGGCCGTAATTAAAATTGTGTTGAGTGCGTCATTAAATAAAACATTTCCTTCCTACTTCCTGTAGGTTGGAAACTAAGTATTTATAAGACCAAAGCAATTTGACTGAAATGAGATCATACCTTCTGTAGTTTCCGTCAGTACATCATTTGAAAATAATCATTTAAAGTATTGACAGACTACATTTTAACCTATATGTTATAATATTTTTTTAAAGTTAATTTTGTTATTTGCAAAACTGTTCTAATTTTCCTCCCTGTTGAGTCAAACTAAAGGTTTTAATAGAACATACTTTTGGTGAGTCAAAAACGGGCTATAATATTGGATTTTCTTTCATATGATAATGACTCCTATTCCCTTCTGCCAAGATGTTCATATAATTGATTTTATTTATATGTCGTATATAGTGCTGGTGTTTTGCAACAAAATGTTGAAATTGCAGTGAAAATGGATGTGTGGTCCTGACCTATTCAATTAACATGGCAATCCATCATGACAAGTGTTTTAAATACAAGCCAGTTTAAACAGTGCCATTAAAATTTCATGAACACTCACTTAGATTCAGTTTAGATATTGTTATAGTCTTAAAAATTATCAATGGCATTTTTTTATATTTTGTTTTTTTGTTTTTTTTGGGGGGGTGGGGGGGGGTTATTACACCAGTTTTTGTAACTTTTGCCTCTCATCAACTTAAAAAGATTTTCATTATTAATTCACAGTGCTGTATTTATTAAATCACAGAAATTTAAATTTATTCTTCTAAAATATAATGACATTTTTAGCATTTCTTATTATTTGGCTATGTTATAATAATATAAATCACCAAAGTATCATCAAAATACTTCACCATTTCAGTTATTGGCCATAATAGCCTACATTCTGTATTGTCACTGTGCGTGTGAAGCTTGCTGTTGCGTGTGTTTATCACTGTAGTATGTGTTTCAGGACTTGGTTATGAATCTGACAGTGAACATTCTGGGTCGAAAAGCGACAGTGATTCCGATGCCGAGCTGCAGGAGAGCATACGTCGCAAGAAAGAAGCATTTGAAAGACAGCACAGCAAAATATTCAGTGATGAGGAGGAATATGATGCTGAAGGTAAACATTTTGATTAGTTACTGCTGAAATAAAACAGAAAAATGTAGCTCAGCGGTGGATTGACTGGCCTATAAAGATGATCAATCACTTGGGGAGGATTCCTAATCCCAGTCATTGACTAGTAGCTGGTACATCAATGGCTGTGGTATGTGCTGTCCTGTCTATGGCATATAAAAGATCCCTTGGTGCTTTTTCTGTTGAAGTGGAAGCAGCAGATCCCTCTCCTTTCTCTGTCTGTCTGTGTCTGTCTGTGTCTGTCTCTCTCTCTCTCTCTCTCTCTCTCTCTCTCTCTCTCTCTCTCTCTCTCTCTCTCTCTCTCTCTCTCTCTCTCTCTCTCTCTCTCTCTCTCTCTCTCAAACAAGTGTTAAAATTACACCAAATAACCAGAATCTAAAATGTGATAGGTGGATGAATATGGCTGACAGTTGAATTACTTTTTCCACAAAAGTGCATGTTTTTGTTTTTCTGAGTAAAATGTTAGGTAACAAAAATGTAGTTTAACTGGTCTTATGATAATTATGCAACAATATGATGGGTTTCAGAAAATTTGTCTAAAAATACAACAACACTTAACTAGGATTCAAACATGTCAAATCTTGCTATTTATATTTGCTAGTAGCGAATTCTGTTTATTTTATAACACTTCTAAAATGACATTTATTTAAATTTTTAATAAATCACAGTACTAAAGTCACCGCCATCGGTAATATGATGTCATCATGATTAGCATAAATTAGTTTGAAATCACAGTGCACCAAAAAAGTTTATGGTTAGCAAGACATTTAATTTCAAAGAATTATTGTTTCTTAACTTTTGTCATTGTTTTGCAGCATAGTGTTTTTCGATTTTTCAAAGTGCCGGCAAATGTCCAGTTTATTTATTTTTATTTTTATTTTTATTTTTTCATATTAAAGATTGTTGAGTAGTTTTTTTTCTCATTAATGAACATAATACATCATCTGACTTGTTACAAAAATGATGCTATTTCAATATACTTGTACAGCTAACCTGGTGAAGTTATTTTGTTATATGCAGCTGCTTATTGTTGATTACTTGCAGTACTTGCAGTACTTCATATTTTTTATTATTCAGTATACAGTAGATTAACAGGATCTACATATGAAGTGCTTGTTTAAAAAATATATATATATCCATTTCCCTTATTTTGAGAAAAACACAATTTTTCATCAACATGACATAGCACAGTTTTAAGATTCTGTTGAATGAGCTTATTTAGCATTTTGTCGGAAACGCTGTTGTCATATTGCCGAGTTATTCAGGCATGAGTATACCTTTACTGCTAACACCAAAATTTGAAAAACGCCATATAATGAATATAAAGTTGCCACACTTTGTTATACTAATGGTGGTGGTTTTTGTACTGTCATGTGTAGTTTTTAGTTATATATAACCAGTATGTTTTGTGTTAATGAGTACCATACTAAATACATGAACTATAACCATATTCTTTACAAATAACTACTGGCAAATATTTGTTGTGAGTGATGTTCATAAATTAAAAAAATAGGTGATTTTTGAGGTTTGCATAAAAGTAGGTAATATTTTTTTGTGGAAAGTAATCTTTAAGTATCTATGACAAATTTAATAATCCAAGTGTTTAGATTATGACTGAAAAGTCTAATATTCTGTTCCAAGTATTTGATAATTTTTAAAGTATATTATTTGGACTAACCATAATTGTTTTAATACTCATTAAGCCTCACGGTCATTTTTTTATATCACGGATCCCATGGCTAGTCGATTAAAACAAAATCCTAGAAGCCGTGATATTTCCACTATGGCTAACAAAGATAGAAAGAAAAATATTTTCTTTTCTTTTACAGCTGAAGCAGAGAAGCAGACTCCAGAGTTTTTAAAGAATCCAATTTCAGAACGACATTCTAATCCGTTCCATAATAAATATGATACAATTCCTGGGCTAGATATTCCCAGCACAAATGACAGTAAAAAAGAGAACCTAGAAAAGCATAAAGAAAGTGTATCTAGTAACGAAAAGCATAAAGAAAGTGTATCTAATAAACACAAACACAAAGAAAGTGCATCTCGTAAAGCTAGGACTAAGCAAATAGGCACGGAAAGTGATAGTGGGAGTTCTAGTGTAGATTCATCGAGTAGCACAAGTGATTCGGAAAGTAGTTCAAGTTCGAGTACTAGTAACACGGTAGGGTCAGGTGAGTCCGATTTGGATGGTAAGAAAGATTATAGTAAAGTAAGAACTTACTCCGATGACGAAGACCGTGGATCCAGATCATACAAAAATACTGACACTTCAGACAGACATGTTAAAAGGGAAAAAAAAGAAAAGAGAAAATCTCAGACGGGGGATGATCGAGTAGAAAGGAAAAAGGATAGGGCAATATATACAGACGAGGTGGAGGAGTATAGTAAAAGTGAAAGGGAAAATTACAGGCGGGACAGTTATGGGAAAAATGATGGGGATGGATATGTGAAAAGAGTTGAGGGATATAGGCATGGGGGTGATAGTTACGGGGAGGAGGAGTCGAACAATAGTGACTGGAAAGAGTCTGAGCATTACAGGGAGGAAAAAAGACGTAGAAGCAGAAGTAAATCGAAGACTAGCAGTAGCAGCAGGAAAGGGGGTAGGAGTAAGGACGAGCATAGGGTGAGGGACAAATACAAACGCAGAGACTCTCGCGATAGGTACGACGACTATGACTATGACAACAAGTACAAGAAGAGAAACTCGTCGCGGGATCGGTACTCGGAGTACGACCGAGAGAAGTCCAGACATCACCAGGTGGAGGAGGATTACAGCAGCAGCAAGTCAAAGTCTCACAAGAAGAGGAAGCGGTCACCGTCCGTGGACGATGAGTATGACCGGCGGGAGAGGGTCAGCAGGGACGGTGGCAGCAGCCAGCGTTACCATCACGACGAACACAGCAGCAGCAGAGGTGGTAAGAAGGCCAGTCGAAAACACAAGAGTAGATCACACTCAAGGTGGGGTTCGCTTTTCTCTCATATTTGTGTGTGTGCAAATGTTCTGAACAATTGGAAAGATTAACTTCTTTCATTCATTTATATGTCATTGACTTTGTCAAAACTGCACAGATGATTAATAAATCAATGTGCTCTAAAACATACTTCTTTTTGGAGGTGTCAAAACTGCCTTTTCATTCTATCTTGTGCATAGATACAGTTTGAGAAGTTGGTGATTTTTGTTGTTCAAATTGGCTGTACTGATCATGGTATGGGGCGGGACATAACCCAGTGGTAAAGCACTGGCCTGATGTGTGGTCAGTTTGGGATCGATCCGCAATGGTGGACTGATTGTGCTATTTCTCATTCCAGCCATTGCACAAAGGCCATGGTATGTGCTATTCTGTCTGTAGGAAAAAGGAAATGTTTTATTTAATGACACTCTCAACCTGTCTATAGGATGGTGTATATAAAAGATGGGAAAATATAGCAGGTTTCCTTTAAATCGTTATGTCAACATTATGAAATATTTTACATCCAGTAGCCCAAGATTAATAAATCAGTGTCCACAAAACACACTTTCTCAAAGAGACATTCATTTCATCTCTCTTTGTTGTCCTAATCATTTAATGAGTGCCAACATTGTTCAAACGATGACTATATACATGCTGTACAGTACTGGTAAACTCATTATGTTGATGTAGACAGTGCTGATCACTACATACATTTCTTTTGTTCCTGGATTTACATCAAAAATCTGGAATAAATTGTATGTGGCTTATTTTTATTCATAATAGATTTCTGGTAACTGGATGGGACTTTAAAATCCACTTTCGACAAATGGTTTGGACCAAATCCACTATAAAGTTGTTATAATGCTACTTTTTGCTTTGTTTTTAAAGTTAACAAAAATATTTGATGTTATTCTCATTTGCTTTAAAACATTTTAGAAATAGCATATTGTCCATTGGATTTGTTGATATATAAATTTATTTATGGTTGTTGGATGTATAGCATGTTTGTTTTAATTCTGTAATGATTTGAATTGTTGGAGATATTGCTGCAGTGATGTCATTAAAAAGAAAAATTGCAGGTGAAAATCAAATTATAGGTGGCCATTAATCAACAAAAAGTCTCGACAAGTATTGTTTATTGGGAGTTCAGTACCCAGCGACAGTTGATTCAAAACCCGTCAAAAAATCGTCGGGTGCCAGCCCTTAATGACATCCATGTGCTGTCATATCTCATATTCAGATGGTTTTCTACAGCTATGTTACATTGTCATTGATGTAACTGGATGTTAAGAGGTGTAATGATATGTGTGTCATGATGCGAGGGTTATACATATGATGATACTTATAGACAAGTTATTAGCCAATAAAATATTCAGGGCTGTTACAGTTTTATTACTGTTAAATGACATACAAATTCCTGCAACTGAATATGGAAGATATGGTTGCATTCATCTAGCAAGTTTGCAAGTCTGTACATTTTATTGTCATATTTTTTTTCTTTTTGCCAAAATGTGTAAAGACTAATAGACTCCCATCATATGTAGCGGGCAGCATAGCCCAGTGGTACAGTGCCCGCCTGATGCACGGTCGGTCTAGGATCAATCCTGTCAGCTAACCACTGGGTTTTTTCTCTCAACATAACCAACTGTCCAACGCCGATATAACCGTAGTTAAAATGTGTTGAGTGCATCGTTAAACAAAACACAAAACAAAAAACCCATCATATGTGGTCATGTGGGATAGAAAAAGTACACCCAAAGTGGTAGAAATTTCAACCAAGGACAAGGTTTGCTGATTTTCCACCACCTCAAGCTTTTGTTTTATCCCATATGATGTAAACTTTTTCTCCCATCCATTCAATAAATAAACAATATTTTTACACAAACAAACAAAGAAGGCTTAAAAAAATAACTTCTTTATTTGACCATTTTATCATAACTAAACTACACTATCATATTTTCCACGTCTGTTTCACATGTTAAATATAATTTAACACTACAAATTAACAAGATTGTTTTTATAATGAAGGTTTTAATAACAAAATATTGATCTAAAACTAACCAACTCGCATTGATATGATACCAAAGCTTTTATACTCCCCATGTTAAATTCAATGACATCATAGCTATGGCTAGAGATGGGAGAAATCTGTATTGTGTATATATATCACAATATAGTTGTCCTAAATCAATGCACTGTATTGTGGATCTTGTATTACTAGTGTACTGTATCATCATCATGTAAATACAGGTCTACTAGATGTGGTGTGTTAAAGATGATACCACTTGTATTTCAGGTCCCCAGGTCGAAGGAGATGATTATCATCCAAGATGGTGGTCCACGCAGTCTTCTAGGTGATGTTGGTATTCTGTGATATACCATGATCTGCTTGTTTTTATCATAGTTTGTACATTACTTAACAAATTGACATTTTGTACCATTTGTACCTCTTTTTTTTTTCTTCTTTTTTTTTTTTTCTTTATTTATTATTATTATTTATTTTTTTGCAATGAAATGATTAAAGTTGGAAGTGTTTTTTTTCTTTTCTGTTGATTTTAACTTATTTTTTTTAATTATTATTATTATATATTGTTAAATTAAAAAAACAGGAATGAATACACATGAGCTGTTATTTTTTAGAATGATAAATGTTTAGGGTGTCATCAATTATTGTTAATAAAAGAAAAACTGCACTTTGTCTTTCTCTTCTTTTTTTTTTTGCTTTTTTTTTTTTGTGCTCACATATAAGGCATAATACATTTGTTTTTAAAAGAAGAAAAACATTGTGATTCAGTAATTGTGTAAAATGTTCTAGAGATAGTACTGGGAGTCTGGTGTTTAGACTAATACTCCTAGGCACTTTGTAATACCCGGTACATGGATGGATTTATCTTTTTTGGTGTCCATAACGTGAACCATCTTGATTTTGCCTTTCAGCTGCTTGTTTCACTATCATGTTTTTCACCTTTTTAGATCCTGTGGGTCTTAGGTTTTTCTATGTTCAGGGCTTCTAGAATTTTATAAAAAAAATCCACTAGCCATGGGATCAGTGATTTTAAAAATGTACTAGCCATGATTAAAAATTCACTAGCCCTACTTTAAATAAATACAATTTTATTAATATTAATGATCGTATATGTCACCTAAAGAGGAAGACTGAGCTTAAAAATCCTTAGATTGGAGCAGAAAAAGGGGGCAGGATATTTATATTTACAAAATATGTAAATGCAGCATTTGACAAGAGGGTTTTTTTCCACTAGCCATCGGGCTAGTTATAGTAATTATTTACTAGCCCAACACTGAACATCACTAGCCATGGGAGTGAGGCTACCATAATCTAGAAGCCCTGAATGTTTATTAATATTCTCACATTTTTCCGGTTTACTTTTTTTGTTCTTTTTTGTATTTGTTGAATCATTCTGCCAAAGTCTTTACATCCATTGGGGGTTGGGGAACTAGCATTAGGAGGCTTTGGGTTAGATATAAATTCAAACATACATATATTGTATTCCTTTTACATTATAGCAGAATTTTTACAGTGCTTGTAAATGGTCATTTTTGTGTGTTAAAAAAATGCCTAGAATGAAGGTTTATAAATAAAACTTAAGGAATATTGTATGCAGTTTGTTTGTTTGTTTATTTATCATCATGTGTTTATGAAGAATTACACAAGAATGGGAAGAATTGTAATCGATTTGGTCACATACGACCATTTTTTTTCTTCTCCATCTGGCAACTAAAACATTTCATACCATCTATATAACAAATAGTAGTTGGGGCCATCTTGCTTCAAGATGAAAAAGTTAAATTAGAGAGCTGGTAGAAGAACCCATCAATTTATTTTTATTATTCATTGGCAATTGGATGTCAAATATTTGGTAACTTTTTACTTATAGTTGTAAGAAGCCTGATACATTTTTGTCGGTGGTAAAGCACTCCCTTGATGTGCAGTAGGTGTAGGATGAGTCCTGGTCGGTGGGGCCATTGGCCTATTTCTTGTTCCAGCCACAGCAACTGATATATCGAAGGCTGTTGTATATGCTATTCTGTCTGGGATGGTGCATATAAAAGATCCCTTTCTATAAATGGAAATGCTCTAGTGGTATTGTTAAACAAAACTAACTCACTTTTAACGAGTATTGGTGGGCCAGGTAGTTATTTGGATGGTTTTCCAGACTTTTGCAAGACTTAAGATGCTGAGATAAACCTTTGTGTATAAAGTCAAACTTGATAACGCCACCTATGATTTCTCGAAAAGTTTGATCTCTCGACCTAAGTGACATTTCCGCCCGAATTGCTATACAATCTAGTAATAATGGCCTTCAGACACTCGATAAACTCAATCTTTCGAATTCATTATTTGGTCCTACCATAAAGATTTAAAAGATTATACACCTCCATAATTTGTCGTGATCAAACTGTCGTTGCCGATCCTGTGTTTGGTTGTCGTCGTTCGCACATGGCAGATAGTTTCGCTACCTAATATATAATTACAGACACAGTCTGGGTAACTTCAAAGAGCACTGGCGTAGGAAGCGGGGGGGGGGGAGGGGG
>JAECMU010082979.1:4578-16611 GCA_016106625.1 Dracogyra subfuscus
GGGGGGGTAGAATGGGTATATTAAAATGTAAATCAGTTTTGCCTCATTATTCAGTTTCTATACATATATTTGGGGAGGGGAGAATTAATGTTATCAATATTACATGCTTTTAATGTTTTAATTGGCAGGCATTTGTATCAATTGGTAAATAAATACAAACAGTCAAATTAGGTGTCTGTCTCATTCCTTTTTATTGTCGTCTTTCTGTTTTTGTCCATCCATCCATCCATCCATCCATCTACTCATCCATCTACTCATTCATCCATCCATCCATCCATCCATCCATTATATAATCTGACTCTTAGATGTATCGGGTAGATGCTATTGAATTCTGTTCATTTACCCTACACAATGTAGATGTTGGTACTATCAGATTCACAACCCATATCAACTAAGGTTCTTCAAAAACATACATGTATTTTTGGATACCCATGATGGTATTTTTCCTGTAGATCTATATTCATGCTGATGTCAGAATAATGATGTCATCTTTGTAAGCACAGCTCATAAAGTCATTTTTATTGTTTGGCGTGGAGTTATAAATATTTTAGAATGTGGATCAATGGAATAATGTGTCAGCAGCCTGAGGCAAGGATTCCAGGTTGTCATGTTAGTTGTGGCTTGTCTTACTGAAAGCAGCATCTTGAGAGTTTCATGTCTGTACAGCCCACCAGTCTGTCAATATCTAACAGATTTGTGTACTAAGTAAGCCTGTCCTTTATATCTTTGGTGCCCAGTTGTGCATCTGTTCCCAAATACATCCTAATTTCACAGGTTTAAAAATGAACATGAAAACCATAGATGCCAGTTGAAGGTAAAACTTACTGGAAGTAGCATTTTGAGATTTTCATGTCTGTACAGTCCATCAGTCTGTCAATATCTAACAGCTTTGTGTACTAAGTAAGCCTGTCCTTCACATGTTAGGTGTGCATTCGTGCCAGTATGCCCAAATGCACTTTCATTTTATCTTGAGGGCATGTTTTATGATTGATCTAATATGGTAGTATCACACCTTTTCGATGATTGTTTTGTAGCAAGCGATCATGTATATGCACTATCCCACAGGCAACATAGTACTACATGTATATAGTACATTTATTTACTTAAAAACTCATGTCCTCACATACCACAGTCTTTGATATACCAGTTGCACTGGCTGAGAAATAGCCCACTGACAGGGATCGGAAGGAAGGAAATGTTTTATTTAATGATGCACTCAACACATTTTATTTACAGTTATATGGCGTCAGGACAGGGATCGATCCCAGTCCAACCAAACATCAGGTGTTTTACCACTGGGCTATGCTCTGTCCCATTGAGAACAGAGTGCTTGTATCCTAATGAGATATAAGCATGAAAATGAAGTAAAACTGACAATGTTAATATATGTGTGACTGAGAACCTCTTATAAACCCATGTCAGCTATTTATCCCTCTTTCATCAAACTCTGTTGTATGTTGTCTGTTGTATGTACTATCCTGTCTGTGGGAAAACCACATTTAGAATATTTTTTTCCCACTGTATAATTATAATTTGGTTTGTTGAATAGGTGATTTAAAAAGAAGCCCCTTTAAAGTTTAAAATCCCCCCACCTGCCTCCAAGTCAATTGGGCTACTGGTTCTCCCTTGAAGTTGAACCTGATAGCGCAGGTGGTCCCCTCTTACCCTCCCCCACACCTTTCCTGTCACAGACGGATGGATCCGGCCAAGGCAAGTCCCTGCGACTGTGACAGGCGTACGCTACAACAGCTTGCTCTGAACGTGTACGTTAAATTCTTAGGATTAGTTTAAAAAATAAAAAGTTTAAATTGTATGTCGACCATGTTGCCAAACTGGATGTCTATTGATAAACATTAATAAAACTTTCACATTGCTTTTCAATTTAGATGTTTAGGTTATGACTAATTTGTGTCACGCCATGAGGAAATACGGTGAGATACCTGTGTATAGTTACTTCGGCAGCTGTGGACCAATCTAACAAACTCCACGTACAGCACCTGGATCAATAAAAACTGAGTCACAGTTGAACCTATGGATAGTCAGTTTATAATTTTAATTTTTAATTTTACAATCCAAATAATTATAAAATTTAATGATAAAGCTTTATAACTTAGATAATGCAAGGCATTAATTCTTTGGTAATTTTTTCTTTTACACGCACGCATGCACGCACGCACGGACGGACGGAAATAAATTAATCAACACCCAATTCATAAACATATGAATTAAGAAAACAGCATTTTCCTCAATGATGTATTGACATGTAGAATTGTTCATGGAGGTATTCAATGCACATGCAATGACGAACAGTGCCATGAAATGTCATACCCACAACAGTGTTGAAATCAAGTTTGTAATGATTACATGTCACACTCTCTCTGGTCAATTTGCATTGAATATCCAGTAACATAATTGTCATGGCACGTCATAAATTGTCAGAAGCTACAAGGTGGCAAATTATTGGCATGAGAAATGCAGTAATGTTCCTCAGACAAATTGGATGTCTACTTGGGTGCAATATTTCCATCATTTTAAGACTGGTTAACAAACACAGGAAAACCATTGATGTTAAAGATCATCCAAGACCTGGCAGACCCCATAAGACAACCAGGGCTTTAGATTGCATTAAAGTCGATGCGATAAATGTTGTGCCCAAAATACAGATGCCCTTACAGATGCCCAAAATAATCATGCCCAAATTAAGTATAAACATACTGACCTCAAAATATCTCGCCTCAAAACCACTGAAATATTAAGTTTATTTTCATTAAAACAGTGAGAAATGCATTTTTGAATATTGACAACTCTCCAATAGTTGTTATAATGATAGTATTGTGTTGACCTAAAATGACCTTCCTGTATTTAGAAAAAAAAGTCCCCATTGTGTCCAAATTAGTGAGATCTATAGCCCTGGACAACAATAAGGGAGGATAGAGCATTGTTGATACATCTTTAAAACAACAGTGGTTACCAAGGAGAGCCATTTCCTACAGGACCGGCAAGAATCAGCTGAAAGCAGCAGGATACAGGGTCAGAAGACCCATCAAGCAGCACGACTTGCACGACTTGCCTAATGTTATCAACATGTTCGATAAAACGTTGTATCATGGTGGAGGGTTCACTTTTCAATGAGAGTCATTTCTTATTGCATATGGTGGATGGCCATACACGTGTCTGGAGACAAAGAAATATAGCCATGGTTCTCTGCAATATCCAGGAGACGGTTCCCTTTGGGGGAGGGTCAGTCATGGCATGGGGATGCATTTCCTTGGGTTGCAGGATGGACCCCATCACCATTCATGATAACTTTAATGGGCCTCAGTATCAATAGCAGATACTTGAGATAGCTATTGTACCCCATTTTGGTGGACATAAGCTCCAACTGGCTGCTGTTAGATCCAAATGTAATACTAATAGTGGAGCTAATTTTAATTAGAATGTGTATATATATATATATATATATATATAATAGAGTCAAACTTCGTTAACTCGAAGTTGAAGGGGACGACGAAATAGTTCGAGTTTCAGGGAGTTCGAGTTATCAAAATTCGTACAGCAGACCCCAAAGTGAAACTGCATTGCAGTATTATCATTTCGTTGATATCGGAAGACACGTTTGCTGCTCCATCCCTGTCCCCTACGCACATATGTTAGCACATTCCTTCTTTGTATATGATAAAACTAAGTAAATATTAACATAAACGAGATAAATCCGATCAATTTGACATACAACTCTATGCACTTTTATTGTATTTATTGACAGTAAAGTTTAAAAAAAAAACGAAAACAGAAAACACGTACTTACATATATACAATGTATAAATTAACCGGAAGTAAGCGATAAGATAAAGTTGATATACGGCGGAACGTAAAGTTGTAATAAATTAAAATACTGGATGTCGATTAGCACTAAGTACGTTTGTTTACCAAATAAAAAATACATAATATAAATAGCAAAATTATTGAATCTATTATTCTGTAATTACCGCGTGTATCATCGATAGCCGAGACACCAGTGTCGAGGCACTCACGCTTGACTTGGGTGACAATATATATTACTGGTACAGTTGAAAGACTCAGTCACTACACAAACTTCGAGTGTTGGAAGTGCAATATCCCTTAATTTTTTATGGTGGGACCAACAAATTACTTTGAGAGATAGAGTTTTTCGAATGTTCGAAGTCTGAGTGTTCGAAGTCTCTTATTACTAGTTTGTATAGCAGTTCGGCCGGGACTGCCGTTTCACTTCGAGAGATCGACGATTTTGAAAGATCGAAGTTTGAGTTATCGAAGGTCGACTGTATATATATATATATATATATATATATATATATATATATATATATATATATATATATACCATGTTATATATATCATATCATATCTTACATTTTCAGTGGAATCAAAGTATATGATATTTTTAAGAAGTGTCAATTTGACACTGAAAGCCCTAGTTTGTTTTGATGTAAAGACATCCAAAATGACAATTGGTGAGTTTTCAGGCGTTATTCCCATTCAAAAATACACCACACCACATATTCTTACGTCATTTGTATATCTAGTAATGGCGGACTGGAATTATTAATAAATCTATATATATATTTTTTATTTTTTATTTAGTTTACTTTGTGCAGAATTCTTGTGTATTTTTGTCTTACCTTTACAAAGCAAGTTATAGGTATTACTGCTTTAATGTGGCAGCAGCAGCAGCAGCAGCAGCAATGATGTCAATAGAGTTCTGCATTTAGATCAGTTTCTTGCAAACAAATATTCCTAGGGTAATGGACCTTGGCTTATAGTTGTACCTGTGAATGTTTCATCACATTAAACTGAACAAAGTTTATATGAGACATTTAATTCTGCAGAATTCTGGTTTTAATGTCTTGTATGTCGTCATTTTCAGAGAACAAGCCAGATCAGAAGCCATTTTACAAGATGGCACCCGGTCAAGTGAAGACATGGAAAACTTCATATATGGATCAGCAAAATCTAGAGTGAGTAAAACTACAGTTTTCTGCATGTATTTATTTAAAAACTCCTAATATCTTACCAAATTACCAGTATTTAACTAGATTTTTGTATTGTATGCAATTAAAGTTCAGGGTTACTGAGCTGTCTGTCAAGGTAAAGGGTTAATACTTAGTGATAGTCCGAGAGAAGTTGGCAGCCTTATACTTCACTCAGTCTGAATAGGAGCCACCAGAGCTTGCTATGAAAACAAAAGTTGAGGGGTGTGATAATTGCACCACTAACAAATTATGGGGAGTCATTTTACCACATTGAGCATTGACATTTAATCATTTTGTAATAACTTTTAAAATAATGCATCTTCTAAGGGGAGTTTAAAATGACTTTCGTTCAACTAGAGGAGTGGTGGGATCCAGTGATCGCTCCCCTTAAGGTCTGAGCTATTAACTGAGATGTGAACCCAATACTTGCTGATGGCTTAATCACAATACGGTTGACATGATTTACTGGTAATATTATATACATGTATGCATAGTAAATCTTAAAACTGACCTCATTATTCACAGAAGAGTGAGCTACCACAATAATCATGTATATAATAATATATATACCTTAAAACTGACCCCATAAAAATCACAATAAAATGTGTATTGCATTACAGATAGGTGTACCTATTGTACCATTCTTGTCATGTAATACCACATTCAAGTTACAAACCACTGTGTAAACGTTTTATCCTAATACAATTGTGGGAATGTTATGAGCAAGACAAGACTGTTCATGGAAAAATTTTTTCCAGCCAACACCTGAAGTAATTGAAGAATGGGGAACATCAGATTTTTTTTTTATTAGGAACAACCTAAATTAAAATGTCTATATTTAAATAAGCTCTACTCTCCATGGTATTCATTTTCCGGCTTGAAATGCAGACAAGTTCAATAACCCCAGACATAAAATTAATATAGTAGTGAAAGTTGAAATGTGTTTTGCTTAATGTCACTACTAGAGCACATTGATTTATTAATGATCAGCTATTGGATATCAAACATTTGGTGATGTTTTAGAGAGGAAATCTGCTACATTTTTCCATTAGTAGCAAGAGATTTTTTTATATGTACCATCCCTCAGTTAGCATATACCATGACCTTTGATATACCAGTCATGGTACATGGGGAGGAACAAGAAATAGCCCAATAGACCCATCTATGGGGATTGATCCTAGACCACCTGTGCATCAAGCAAGTGCTTTATCACTGGGCTATGTCCTGTTCCATATATAATGAAAGACACTCCTTTCTTCAGATGATCATGTAGCAAGTCATGTAGCTTGTACAGGACTTTGATTCATGTATGTATCAAACAGAATGTCAAGAGATGCTGGCAGACGGGTTAGCAGCAGTTCAGACATTCACCGGCTCCTGACAACTGCATCCTCTCTTTGTAGTTACCAACAATGTCAGACCTGATCTACTGGAAAACCAGACAGCTTTTGTTGACTTTTCTATGCACAGGCTTGGTGCAAAGTACATTTTCTCGCTTTAGAAAAAGGTCACAGGAAACTGCTTAAATAATTATGGTCTTTAAAAGGACACCAGCTTTGGTTTCATGCTGCATTTTGATTTGTTTTTAGCTGGCCCGGGGCTTGTGTTTGTAAATTTATGTAAAACTTGACTGTCTGGAGTCAATTGAGCAATCATATGAATCATATACATATCATATAATATCTTACATTTTCAGTGCAAAGTATGTGATATTTTTAAGATCACATACTTTAAGAATTTGATAACTTTGCAGATTAGATGTAAATTAGTTGAGGTCTTGGCACTAAGCAAACATAATTGAGTGACACACCATGATTGACGTATGCATTCATAGTCATCAAATAAAAACATTTCATTGTCAATTTGACACTGAAAGCTGTCCTGCATTCAGAAAACAAAAAATATTCACATAATACAATTTATATTCCTAATGTATGATATTGACTATACCGAAAAACATCTGGTAATAATGTTGCACAAGTTCTCTTTGTTCTGCTTCAAAATCTATAATGAATTGCATTAAGACAACATTTTGTTATTAATTTAATACTAAAAACAGAGGCAAACTCTTTAAACTACATGACATAATTTTGTGAGTTTAGCAAATGGTGATGACGTCATATTTATTACCAACAAAGTCATTGGTTTGTAAGCGTCAAATTGTCCAGTAGTATTGTTTGTTAAACCAATGCAGAATATTTCTCACTGAGAACAAAAAACAAAACAATTTGCTGTAATGAGTGACCACTGGGGTAATACCTAATGTTATAAAACTATTGAAATGATCATCTGTATTATATTAGTACAGTTGCACTTGTAGGTAACAAAACTAAAATTGTATGACATTGCAGCTGTCTGGAGCAATAAAACTACTTAAATTATCAAACATGTTTGTGAGTAGTCACGAACGTACACGTAGTCATGCTGTTCATTTGAATTCGCATTCTTCAGAAAACCATCTG
The DNA here is from genome assembly GCA_016106625.1 of Dracogyra subfuscus. Lineage (NCBI taxonomy): Eukaryota > Metazoa > Mollusca > Gastropoda > Neomphalida > Peltospiridae > Dracogyra > Dracogyra subfuscus. The sequence continues at coordinate 12,050 of JAECMU010082979.1, forward strand.
TGTTCCAACTGATCAGTTTAGTGGTTGGTCAGTTGATTTTTCTCTTCTTTTTTTTATTAATAAATAAAAGTATGAAAAAAGAAGGAACAATTAAGACTGAAAAAAAAGAAGAGGTGAGACATTTATTCAATTAAGGTTCAAGCACACTGTCATGGGCACACACTTCAGCTATCTAGGCTGTCCAAAACAATCAGTTAGTTGTTAGTGAGAAAGAAGAGGACGTAGTGGTCGTTAAAACTTGCTCTGGGCTGTGAACCTACCAGCCTTATATCCAATGGTTTAATGACAATGCCACCAAAACCGGAATTGAGATAATGTTTATTTATCGGTCAGGATATGGAAAACAGTATTTTGCTTAATGGTGATCTGATGTCAGATAGTGTAACATATGTGTGTTTGGATAAACAAAAGAATGCCCAAAACAACTAACTATTAAAATGAGTTAAGTCTTTGTAGCACTGCAACCCTTTGGGCTGTATTTAACACTAAGCTTTAAAGTCACCAAATTACACACTTATTGTACATGCTAATTCAGCCATCTTTACAGCAGTGGCACTCCTTGGACCATGTGTAAGTGTTAATCCAGTAAATTACACACATTGTGTACATAAATTCAGCCAGGTTGGGACTTACTCAACTTTGCTATTAAAAAAACACCCTAACTAGTGCATGAATACTGGAAACATTTAGGATAGCCTGGTCAAAGTTTTGAAAATTGCATCTGCTTTAGGCAGGTTAGTCGGTGTCTAGCAATAAAACATTGATGCAAATCCTTTTCCATAACAATTCTTCCCAACAATTTGCCTCAACACAGAAATGTTTCTACACACAATCTTGAACATTATCTACAAACAGAAGTTCATTATTAGAATATGAGGGAAAAAACCCATTGATTTTTGTAAAATTATAATTTAAAACTTTTTTTTTTTTAAATATGTGTCTGGTTGCTTTTACTTGATTACTAGTTATACTACCATAGTTAGGATAGACTATTTTTAGCCAGCTGCTGCTCGCTCCTAGTTTCATGTCAGGCCTGCCTTTTGACATTCAAATTGAAAAAGAAACATTTTCCATTGATCAATACAGAATAAAGAAGCTTTATGTTGTTGATGCAGCTTTCCCCATTGATCATGCATCTGTGTAGGCTGACATGCTACATGTATTTTGATAGACTGTTCGTTTTTGGGGGATGGGTGAAACAGCTGTCCTATTGAAGTAATCAATACTGGAATATATGTTTAATATTAAACAGATATCAGATGGACATGTGGATTTAAAGGGACATCATCATGCCAGTACTTGTACTTTTAATACATATGGGCCCAACCTTTTTTAACCAATATTTTCGTAAAATTTAGCGTCTTGATTCATAAAAATCCCCCCACTGTTTAGTGGATCATCCATAAAACATGTACATCCGGAGGGAGGGGGAGGGGGGTTCAGGCGTTACATACAAAGAGAGTAAGAATGATGTGGGAGGGGGATCACTGAAAGCATATATACACCAGTGGTTTTTTTAATAAATCAGTTAGGAGATACATGTAGACTTTTAAATGCCCTTTTAATAAACATAACTTCTGGGGGTTTAGGTGAGTGTTTTATAAAATTATTAGTGTAAAATATATGCAATCCAGGCTCTAAGTATAGTGTACCATAACTGTTTGAGTCAGTCACTGTAATCAAGCCACGTGAATACTGTCTTGTAAATGCTGTTGTATTGTTATTTCAGGAGGAATATATGGCATTGATAGCACAGCTTGTGATGTCTTTGAGAGAAACAAGAAAGAAGCAAAGTTGTAAGTGCTATAAAATAACATTTTATAAATTCCTACAGTGTCTCGTTTATACAATTTATAACTTCCTGGAGTATCTCGTTTTTACAATTTCCTTGGTCAAGTTATTGATAAGTGTTTGTAAAACCTTTTAGAGAACCAACTAAAACACTGAATGTTGATGATATGGAAGTTGAGGAACACTAGGCTCTGTTAGTAATTGGCTTGCGGACTGCCTGAGAGCATTTTGAATTCTGTGTCCTTCATGAAAGGTATATTAATTAAAGAACATGGTATGTGTAATCCTGTCTGTTTTATACTTATTTTCAAGCTTATAATAATAATAACAATAGCTTTATTTAATAAGGGTGACAAGGTTAGTACAAGCTTATATCTAATTGCAGTTCAAGCACAATGTCCTGGGCACACATCTCAGCTATCTGGAGTGTGTCTATGACAGTGGATTAGTTCTTAGTGGTTAGTAAAAAAGGAAGTCGGTTTAGTGGTTTTATACCAAACCACTGAGTCATTAAACTCGCTCTGGGTGGGAGCCAGTACCGAGATCCGAACCCAGTACCTACCAGCCTTATGTCTGGTAGATTAACCACTACACCACTGAGGCCAGCACCAGTCCTTCATGAAAGATCTTTTTATATTAATTAAAGGCCATGGTATGTGTATCCTGTCTGGGAAAGTGCATAAGAGATACCTTGGTTCTAATTAGCAAGGAGATTAGCATGTGATCTAACAGGGACTGGCCTCGTAAATGTAATGGTTAAGCTATTAGCTCTAAGGGTGGTAGTTTTGGAGTCTGCATTTTAGAACAGACTCCCATGGAGAAAGAGCTTAACCATTATTCCTTGCCATTGAAACACAATCCAGATGTGTGGCCAGGACAGTGTTGCTTAAACTTTCATTGGATATAAAACTTCTATTTATTTAATAACCACTAGAGTACATTGATTTTATTAATCATTGGGTATTGGATGTCAAACATTTGGAAACTTCAGCATATAGTTTTTGAGAGAAAACTTTGCTACATTCTTCCATTAGTAGCAAAAGATCTTTTATATGTGCCATTCCACAGACTATCATGCACATATCATCATCTTTGATACACCAGTCATGAGAAATAGCCCAATGGACTCACTGACGGGAATCGATCCCACATTGACAGCTCATCAAGTGAGCTCTTTATCATCCTTCCCCTTTAATAGGATATAAGCATGAAAAATGAAGTTAAAATGAAAAGATCTGTTGCGGTAGTTGTCTAATGTCTTTCTTGTCCATTGGATTCTGTCCTGAGCAGACATCTAAAAAAAGGAGGCTAAACTTGAAACTTAGTTTGATATGAGGGGGAAAAAAAGAAGAAAACAAAAGAGATTCTTACATAAAAAACGTGGAACTCTGTTGTTACAAACACTGTTGGCTACCCTTATCTGTACTCTATCCAGGGGCCACTTTTCCTTTTTACTCGAAAGGAAGGAAATGCTGTATTTTAGCACCTGAAATGCAAAAAAATTTCTCAAGGTGAAGATGCCCCCAAACTTCCCCCTAACTGGTTCAGGCCACTCAAATACACATAACAGATGTATTTTTATCTCCCAGGTCATGTAACTGACAGTGCCTCTCCCTCCCCCCCCCCCCCCACAACACACACTTTTAAATACACTCCACAGGCTCTGCTGTTAGTTATCTTATATTTTTTGCATACAGCTATTCATCAGTCTTTTCATACACTACACTTTGGTATCCACCCACCCATAGAGCCAATGTTAACAACAACAAAAAGTGTACTTTGACTCGATTCAGTCGTAAAAATCACGATGACTCATTATCTTTAAAACCTGCTAGCCTACTGCAAAAATGAAGGATTGGATTACAGCATACCACAATATATTATACGTTTTAAAATTGTAGGAATGACTAATATTCGGGTATTAAAAATGTCAGCTTTTCATCCATTTTCAGCTCCTCAACCTTCACACACACCCCAATAAAATACTTGTAAGGGGCACTTGCCTGATGCGCGGTCAGTATGGGATCGATCCCCCTTGATGGGCTCATTGGGCTATTTCTCATTCTAGCCAGTGCACCCATCACTAGTATTTCAAAGGTTATGGTATGAGTGATCCTGTCTATGGTATGGTGCATATATAAAATATCCTTTGCTACTAATGAAAAAATGTAGTGAGTTTCCTCTAAAAGTGCCTCAAAAGACAGCTTTCAAAATTCAGTATCACTTACAAGGAAATAAATAAATACTTTGCTAGACACACTGAGAAAAAGATAAAATGTTCCCTCAAGATATATGCATTTAAAAATAACTTATGTTCAACATTTATCAAAGAAAAAATATATTAAAACAGTTTCCTGGTCTGTCTATGCACTTTGTTAAACATTGACCTCTTAATACAGTTGGCGGTATTTTTACTTTATCTCATAATTTACCAATAATATCCAGGTTTTAAACCTGTTTGATATTTTGCATTTTTAACCTGGTCAGTAATGTTTTGCTGTCAATGGTTCATTTGTTTACCTGTGTACCTGAGAGTAATGTTTTTAAAAGGTTTAATGTAAAGTGTATAAGTCCAATAATTTGTTTGCTAGTCGTGATGATATTACTGATGGAGGCAACTTTAGAACTGTGATTTATTAAATATTGAATTAACAAGTTAGTTTAGAAGTGTTATGGGATAAATATAATTTTACTGTGGGGTTTTTTTAATATGTAAAATATTAACCTTGTCTAATTAATCAGCCTCGACAAATACTGATTAACATAGACTC
>JAECMU010082989.1:0-13397 GCA_016106625.1 Dracogyra subfuscus
TTAATGGCATGTGTTCAGCATGTATCAAAGCATGTATCTGTAGCTTGTTATTCTAAGTTTATAATATCTTTGAACCAAATGAAATACTGACAATGTGTGTCAATTTCAATACAAATTCTAGTTCAAGGCCGAAAGACAAGTAGGCAATCCCATCTGTCAGTGCGACAATAGGTCAACTGAGATTACTTATGTTAAGAGACATAGTTACTGTAGTGCATCTTAAACAATACGAATACACAAAAATAAAACTTGATGTATATTTGTAAAAAAAAACATGCTTGCAGATCGTGATCGATGGAAATGAACATACAGCAGTATTGATACAAATTGAGGTTAAACATACACTGAATGAAATTATTTTACAATAATCTGGACATTTATTAGATAAAACAAAATTATATCTAAGACTGTGAGGTGACATCACAAAATTTAAATTTCATTATTGTTTATTAAAAACAACTGACATAAATGGGATAGTTGTAATAACATGAAGTCTTACCCTACTGTAAGTTAACAGTGTAGGTATTTTACAAACTGAAATCAACATGGCAAACATCCCAACCCGAGCTGAAAAATCAAAGTAATATATTAACTGAGAATACGGTTTTGTAATTCAGATTTATTCTAGTTTGTACAGAATTAGATGAAAAGGATGCATTTTCATATTCATATACCGGTATATATACTCTATATGCAACACTACAATTGTGGCTAAAACAATTTCATTATGGTAATAAAAATCCCATTTGACAAATTTATTTGGTAAAGGCATTTTTTATCCAAGGTGAGCCCTGTTATCTCCCTTTGTAAATTATTACCTTTTAATTATTGAGGCCTGTTTTGCTTCTTCATGTTTAAATTTGATGATTACCAATGGATCTAAACATATTTGAAACTTTAAAAAATTAAAAAATGTAATTTAAACAACTGTACCTGTAAAAAAAGGATATGAAGTGCAATTACAATAAAATATCTACAACTGATTAAATACGAAGGTAAATAATGATGACACAATGTCCTGTCGTTGACTTTTGGTTAAAAACTAAACTAGACATTCAATTCTTGTTGTTTTTGTGGGTTTTTTGGGAGGATTGCTTTGTCAGGTTTGTTTAATAATTAAATAAAGTTAATTTTTATTCATATTTCATGTTCAAATAAATGTTCTTCAAAAGTGCCAATGGAACAAATAAATACATTACTGGCATAAAATTGTTTATGAAAGGATAAGTGAAAGATATTAACAAAAAGTTAAAGATATTGTCAAAAATGAGGAAAGATGTATATAATAAATAGACTGTTTCACAATTTGTTAAAATATAGTTTTTACATAAAAATCATATTTGAGAAAACTCATGAAATGGCCTATATTTATTTTCATACTTATACAATACCGTAAGACAGGCAGGGCTCTACATTTAACTCATGGGCAGATCCAGTGGGGGGGGGGGGTCACATAGGTCCTGTGACCCTCCCTCCACTATTTTCAAAGTGCCCTTTTTTAGAAACTTTAGTGTGGGTTTTTTAAAATTCATCATCTACAACCTACAAGACTAAATTACCCTAAAAACACATCTCTGAGCATCTTTTTGCATTTCTCAAATATATTCATCAGACCCCCTATTCTCATTCCTTTACTTTACAAAATCCTGTATCGGCCATGCACATGAAACTCTTGACACTTCTGTTTGTTTTTTCCCATAAAATTTTATTTGCTTGAACAGGGTTCGTATTGGTTGTGGAAATCTTGGCAGTTTTAAAAGTGTCTTTTTTTCCAGACCTGGAAAGTCTTGGAATTAAAAAACAAAACAAAAAACAAACATGGAAAATTAAAATAAGATAAATAAAGAAGAGCAACAATTTGCATTAAACATTTAAAATTATGTTGATGGTAATTAAAAGAAAGCTTTGAAAATTGTTTTAAAAAATGACAGACAAAAAGAGGTGATGAAAAATGCCATTAAAATGATGTGGAAAGACAAACAAAATTCAGTTGTTTAAAGATGCAGCATTTTGTTACAGATGGAGGTCAACAACAGCGGTCTGCAGGTCGGTCTGCAGCAGAGAGAAACCGAGGAAACGTGGGACAGTCTCAAGGGCAGACAAGAATTGGCAAAAAGACTGCACCAGATGCCAGTAAGCAGTCATTTTAGCTGTGATCCTAATTCAGTGTTTACCAAATATTTGGCAAATAAATTTCTGAGAGTTTGGAAAATAGCAGCCTACATGTACTGAGTACTATTTTTTAATGTTTTTCTTTTCCTTATGGTTTTTTAACACATTTTTTAGTGTAGCTAAGAAAGGTGGGTTTTTTAATGATATCTCAGCTCACGTAAAAGCTATGTGATATTTACATTTGGTGTTAGATAGGGACGGAATTTACCTCATTCGGTTGAACACTTGCCATAGGTGCTTGTGTTGCTTGTGTCGCAATATCAAACCACCTCAGTGGATTCGTCAGGCCCACCAACTTTCCGGAATTTTACAAAAAATCCGGAATTTTCATCACATACTCAGAATTCCAGAATTGATGCCAAATATCCGGATTTGTTTTTCAAATTCACTCAATTTTTTTTAAAGCAACTAATTTTTTTAATATTCTACATTCTTAGAACTAAATATCTTTATCACTCATTTTAACCTCGGCTCCGTTTTGTCTAGTTTTGTTACGTAGTTTTATAAACTGAATATGTATATTGCAAACAAAAATATTTTGATAAAAATAATGTTATATATTACCGACTTTTCAAGATTCATCGCTGTCAAACATAAATGATAATAAACAGAAAACTCCTTCTTACGCCATTCAGTTAACTGATGCAGACTTTTTGTCTACGACCGAGTAGTACAGACGGCTGCCCATCACTACCTGGTCACGTGCCTGCAAAAGAGCATTGCTTTTACCTTTGCGATTAGATATTGACAATAAACACAGTTCTTGTAAACTTATACACAAATAAAATTACCGGTAACTAAATTGAACATGATAAATGACTGTACAGAATTACATATGCAGTAAAAATTACAAACCTATGTAAATAGGACAGGGTGAGTCCTGCTAAAGGTCTACTCCTATCGCATAACTGCAATGGATTATAATGGACTGATTGTGAAAAAATAACATTCCGTCCACTGAGAGGGATTGATCCTAACACCTATCAGATATCACACAATCGCTTAGTAACTGGAAAAAGAAGAAAGAAACCTGCAAAGACCTAATAAATATTGAAGTCATCAGCTTCACCACAACAAAATAATGTCCCATAAAGTCCTGTAGTGGTATGATGTCAATACACTGAACACTGAAATTCCAATAAACTGTAATATAAATTTATTCCAATTTATTTGAGACCATTTTTGAGGTGATGATCTTCATAGTGTAATTTATTGAATAATATGGGGTCTGGGATGTAGCCCAGTGGTAAAGCACTTGCTTAATGTGCAGTCGGTTTGGGATCAATTCCGATCGGTGGGCCCATTGGGCTTTTTCTCGCTGCAGCCAGTGCACCACGACTAGTACATCAAAGGCTGTGGTATGTGCTATCCTGTCTATGGGATAGTGGATATAAAAGATCCCTCGCTGCTAATCAAAAAGAGTCGCCCATTAAGTGGTGACAGCAGGTTTCCTTCCCCAATATCTGTGTGGTCCTTAACCATATGTTACCATATAAACATAAATAAAATGTATTGAGTGTGTCATTACATAAACCATTTTCCTTCTGTGGAAATACTTCTCATTCTAGCCATGGTATGTGCTATCCTGTCTGTCAGATAGTGTATATAAAAGATCCCTTGCTATTAATGGAAAAATGTAGCAGGTTTCCTCTTTAAGACTATGTCAAAATTATCAAATGTTTGACATCCAGTAGCTGATGATTTAATAAATTAATGTGCTCTAGTGGTGTAATTAAACAAAACTAACAAACTTTATTGAATAATACATGTAGGGGGTGAGGAAGGTAAAAATATATACTTATTCAAAATTAGTTAACAGTTTGTATTTAAGAAAGGTAAAACAAAAAGTCAATTGGACCAATTTAATGAACAATTAAATCAATTTATAATCCATTATTGGTATTTGACTTTAATTGATATTCGTGAAATTGCTATAATTATGTTACAGGATCAGTGGACAGTGGATATTCTGAAGCAAGTATGTCATCAGTTGAAGGTTCTCAATACGGAGACAGTCAATCTATTGGTCTGAGATCAAATCGAGGCCAAAGCTACGAGTCCCAGTCCATCAGTCAGACATCAAACTCTTCAAGTGACACTTCACAGATTATAACGTCGGTGAGCCGTAACGTGCAAAATCTCATTGACAATAATGCAGATCTTTCATCCAGCTCGAGTTCTTCATCTCTTCCCAATCCCGAGATAGAGAGATCCTCTAGTGTAGAGTCCAGGTTGGACTCCATTGCCCGCGAGTCGTACACAGATGAAGAGGTTGAAGAATATACCTGGGCAATGCCTTACGAAATTAAGGAGGAGTACCAGGATGCTATGATTTTGTACAGCGATGTGGATAGAGATGAGGTGGAATTATTTCATTCCAGTCTGTTGAAGAATGTACGTCTGAGGGACAACAAACTTCCTAAAGTTGTCAAGTTCGAGGACTTTGCTGTTTCAGTTGGCTCAAAGATTAAGACTTTAGAGTTCGGGTTAGAGCGCTGTACTTATGCGTTTATATTTTTAACTGAAAATTTTATTAAAGATACCTGGGCAGAGTTTTCAGGTGAAACCTGTTTGATGGAAGCCATCTACAACCCAGAGAAGCGCTGGTGTGTTGTGCCTGTTTTCACCCAACCAAAGAGGAATTGCACCTTCAAGGTACCTTCGAGCATTAATTCACTGAAAGGAGTCCAGTACTGGAGTGGTTCAAGTGACAAATTTTACAATGACTCAGTTAAGAAGCTTTTAGATGAAAAGCTTCATGTTCGAAAAAGAAATGAAGCTGTTTTAAGGAAAAAACGGAGACACTGGCTCAAGGAATACAAGACTAAAGAATTATTACAAAAGATTGAGGACGAAAGAGAGGAAAAGCAGCAGGAGGAGAGATTAAAAGCTCAGGTCCATCATGCACAATCAATGCCTAACATGATGGAACATCAACAAAAGGTACAGCTACACCAATCACACAGCATACCTCCTGGTCCTCTTGTAAATGACCAAACTCATAGTCTGAATATGTATCAGCAACAGATGCTCGCAGACCAGCACCATCAATCTATGTACCAGAATAATCCAAATTGCTCTTTATCACACAGCATACCTCCTGGTCCTCTTGTAAATAACCAAACTCAAAGTCTGAATATGTATCAGCAACAGATGCTCGCAGACCAGCACCATCAATCTATGTACCAGAATAATCCAAGTTGCTGTTTTCCTGTTACTGAATCGGGGACACCTGATAATCAGACAGAACAGCTGGCAATTTTAAGAAGTCAAGTGAGTAGGTCAAGTTTTCCACCAATGTCCTGTTCAGTTCAAGAAAACCAACAGTCCAGTGCAGTGTGGAGAGAATCGTCATCTAATCTTGACAGTAATGTTGTTGCTGATGCTGCATGTTCTTTGAGGCAGCAATCCATAAACCATTCAGCAAACCAGGGGTATGCACAATATCCTACTATTCCACATCAGATGTCTGGAAATATGCCAGACCACACACATGCAGGTCATGGTAACTGGGCAATGGCTGGTCCTCAAAATACACCACCAAATGTGGATGGAAATATGTCGGAGCAGAGATATGGGAGTCAAGGCAACCGAGCAGTGGTTGGTCCTCAAAGTATGGCTGGTCCACAGAATGTTCCTGGACATGGTAGAGGTATGCAAACAGTGATTGGCCCTTCAGGCATGACATCAAATATGACTGAAATGAGAAGTTATCAGAATATGTCTCCATATATGACTGGAATGGGGGCAGGACAGGGTTCTGTGAGTGGTATGGAATCGGTGACGAGTCAGAAAATGTCAAAGCTGCCAGGTCATGATAACTTGGCAATGGATGGTCTTCATAATACAGACCGAAGGTTCCCAGATCATATAAATATGGAAAGTATAAAACAAATGGCTAGTCCTCAAAATACACCACCAAATATGGATGGAAATATGTCGGAGCAGAGATATGGGAGTCGAGGCAACCAAGCAATGGTTGGTCCTCAAAGTATTGCTGGTCAACAGAATGTTCTTGGACATGGTAGAGGTAGAGGTCATGAACCTGTGACAAGTATGAAAACAAATACTTATCATCAGGGTGTGCCTCATAACATGGTAGGAACACTGACAGACCAAGAGCCTGCTGTAGATACAAAAACAAAGATTGGTGCTCAAAATGTGACACTAAATGTGAATGGGAAACCAATGCCACAGGATAGTAGTGGATTCAATTATGCAATGCCAAATGCTATGCCACAAATGGGACCAGGATCTTACAGAACCAATGTCGGTGGATTCACATCAGAAGAAACTAGAGTTGAATATGGTGAGAGACAGGTTATCATCCACAATCACTATTATGCACCAACATCGGAACAAATGAGGCCACTGAACATCATTAATCCTGGTGTTGTCCAGATTGGAGAATCTAATGTGGTAAGCGGACCTACTGATGGCATATCCTCCACAGCACCACCTGAACAAATGGAAGAATATGAAGAGGAGGATACGGAGAGTGAAAGCACTTTAGTAGAAGAGAGTGACAGAGGCATGCAGTCTCAGGCTTTCAGGTGAGTCTCACTGCTAAAATGCTTGCCAGAAGCACGATCGCTTTAGGATCGAACCCCATCGGGGAGTCCATTGGGCTATTTCACACTCTAACCAGTGCACCACGACTGGTATACCAAAGGTTGTGGTATGTGCTATTGTGTCTGTGGGATGGTGGATATAAAAAAAATCATTTGAAACTAATAGAAAAATGTAGCGCCTGTTCCTCTCTAAGACTTAAAAAAGTATGTTTTGACTTCCAAGGTGAATAGTGGTGTCGTTAAATTTGGCGGTTCATGGCCCCATGCTTATAAAACGTTTAGAGTCTAAACTCAAGACTGATAGAGTCTGTGACCTTTATTCTGTGCCATGGCAACACCTTATTAATTGTATGCATGTGAAGTTGTTAAATTTGAGTCTAGTTTCTTAACGCTTTATGAGTAAGGACCCTGGAGTAGTTGGCCTTTGAAAATTGAAGGTTTAGAGTTACCAAATAATGAAAATTGTGATGGTTTAGGGTGGTATGAGGGAGTTTATAAATATCTACAGGTAGCGTTTACACCATCCACCAGTACAGTTTACCAGTAATTCTGAGTGGATAGGATAACACACTCAATGTTTATAATTAAAGTACATTTATTGGTTATGATTAATATCTCTACAGCAGAATTATAAAGTAACTTGTAGGTTAAGGTCGATGACAGTCACTTTTCGCACCCTTGTTTTGGCTTCGTACACAGTAAATAAAACATATCCAACGTTAATTTTTGTATATGATATATTTGACTTTTCATTTCTTTTGTCCAGAATTACTAATGCATCTGAATGTATTTGAAGAAAGTTTTGTGAATAAAAATGTGTACCTTTTTTGAAATATTGATTTTAAGTGAAATTATGGTAAGATATGCTACATTTATAATCATAATCATAATCATGAAGCTAAAACAGGTGTGCGAAAAGTGACTGTTGTCGACCTTAGTATACAAACGTAGTCTACGAAATAAAAATAAACTACTGTAGGCCTATGTTGTAAATGATAATACTTAATTTCCTCAGGTCTCGCTTGGACAATGTATTGTTTTCTTAATAAAATTGACACTTACATTTATATGAATTGATTCATGGCACTGTCAGTAAAAACAGTGTTTTCTATTTACTTTTCAAACCTTCGTCAAACCCCAGGTTGATGTAATAATAAGTCCTCCTGAGACTGACTTCATGAATAACACATTGTGCCTGTACATTACAATTGTTAAAAAAGAACTACCGTAGCTATTGGCAATTCTGTGCTCTAATAAACCAATAGATCATTTTTAGAAACTTATTCAAGTGAGACAAGTTTGTTATCATTTGAAAGGTTATTATCTCTAGTGTCAAATATTACATTAATCCTTTTTAGTAGATGTGTTTTAGTCACTTATAATGCAACTAATGCATGAACCATGAATGCAGCAATATTTTCTGAAAAATACTATTAAGACATTTATCAGCATATGTTTTATACAAGTGAGTAGAAATAAAAATCTTTATAGACGTAATCCCAGACATGTCCTTTGTTAATTGACATAATGTATAAAAGACAAATTTATATTTCTAGCAAACTTTTATCCATAATATTTACATGGATGCAGTCGATTCGTCCACTGGACAATTCGTCCATGGACTACTTTTACATTCAGTGGCAGCACTTTACTATTTTCAAAATTTCTAGTTAATTTTACAGAGATTATGTGTGAAATCAATAAATATAAAGTTACTTATCTCCAATAAATCCAAAAATATTAAAATATGTCTCTTGCACCTTGTTCAGGTTCCTAGTCCTTGGCGCTGCCACAGCTACAGTTACCCCCATCTTATATGTCTTTAATTTTAGAATAATGAAATTGTTCAGAGGTGCTGTCACCTCATAGTCATACATGTAGCTCGTGTCAATTTTTCTAGTGTCACTTGTCATTTCTAGGTGTACACTAGTCGCAAGGTAGCGACTGCCCCCACCCCACCCCATGTAGTCATAGGTGTTACCTTGAATTTTTGAATGGTGTTCATCTTAATTCACACTGAACTAGTTACAATTATGGCTAATATTTAAGGTTTCTTTCAAAACAAACAAAAACACATGGCCAAAAGGGGAGTTCATCCCCGTCTCCTGAACCCCCTCCTGTTTTTAATTTTCTTTAAAAAAAAATTAAAAAAAATGTCTAGCTCAAACTGTGTTTTTGTTTTTAATATCATCTTGTTTGTTAACTATAATGACAAGTAAACAAGTAAAGTTGTATTTCACACAAATGCATAATACACCAAAACAATTTACGTCCGACTTCAAGCATATTTATCTCTATTGTTTTAGTGCGTGATTAAAACACTAAAGTTTTTACATCTGATATACAGATAAACTTCTACCCTAGGAATAGGACACAGTATTTCTAATATGCCCTCACACATCACAGAGAATTAGACATAACCATGTGTGTGTGAAAAATTGCATTTTGTGTGCATACGTCTCCCATCTCTAGCCATGCAACACAGGCATATTCTATGATGTCAGGCCATGCTGAATAAATCGGTCTGGCATGACCACGTGACTTCTATAGCTTGAGCTGTTATTAACATTGGGTGACGTCACGTAAACGACAAAATAAAGCAAGGAAACCTGCTGTCATAATGAAATTATACTATACTTCTATTATAAACCATTTGGATTATGATCTTTTCAATGGTTATGATTATTTTATTGTAAGATAAAAAAAAGAGAGGTTTTTCACATTTTCCCAAAATGTTTGTTTTTCATCTACTGGATGGGAGAAAAATAATCCTCCATTATGTATCCCATGTGGGACAAGGCTATTCCACCCATCCTCCTTTATCAGGGTAGGACGTAGCCCAGTGGTACAGCACTCGCTCGATGTGAGGTCGGTTTGGTATCGGTCTCCGTCGGTGGGCCCATTGGGCTATTTCTTGTCACAGCCAGTGCATCATGACTGGTATATCAAAGGCCGTGGTATGTGCTATCCTGTCTGGGATGGTGCATAGAAAAGATCCCTTGCTGCTAATCGGAAAGAGTAGCTCATGAAGTGGCGACAGCGGGTTTCTTCTCTCAGTATCTGTGTGGTCCTTAACCATACAATGTATGTCTGACACCATATAACCGTAAATAAAATGTGTTGAGTGCTCTTTCTTTTTTCTTTTTTCCATCCTCCATTATGTACTCTCGGGTGGAATAGCCCTTTCCCACATGGACACATATGAAGGATTCTTTTAATCCTGCCTTCATGTGTTCAGGACAAGATTATCTGATATATATTTTCTTTTGTAGCTTAACACAGGGCAACATAGGGCCATGGCCCCAGTCTTCTACAACATAAGAAAGAAAGAGGATCATAATATGTTTGTTTTATTGGCATTTGCCAATTTTTGGTTTTGGTTTCGTACATGCTTATTGCCAATGTTATTCATAAAATAGACCCAAATTTTGCAGAATATGCCAACTAGAGTAGGTTTGAGTATGGCAATGAACAGTATGCCATATTTGGCCAGGTTTCCTCACTAAGACTGTCAGAATTACCAAATGTTTGACACCCAATGGTCCATGTGCTCTAGTGGTGTCGTCAAACAAAACAAACATTTTTCTTTACTTTCAGAAATGTTTGGGACATGCCCGATCCACACGATCCAGCACCAGTTTCGAGTACGAGTTCAAAACCATCACAGGATAACCTGCCGAGTGACGATCCTGCAGCCTTCAGCACACCACAGCAGTACAATCCCGGACTGCATGGCACTCAGCCGAAGTACGTCGAGGAATCGGTTCTATCCAGCGTGCAGTCTGGTCACCAGAGACAGCAACAGCAGGTGCTTCCATGTTACTCTGCTCCAAGAGCAAGCACACCTGTGGCACTTGGAGAACCAGCTGCTGCTCCGTTCAAATCTATGATTAATCCATCACTGAATGCAATGCCCAGGCCCAGGCCTGTTGGCGTCACTCGACCCATGCCACAGAGTGTAAGAAGCACTACGCCGGGGCAGACTGTTGAAGGATCCAGACCCATGCTGAATATTACTGCACAGAAGTCTGACGGTGCAGCAGTGTCAAATCTGGCAATGCGAATGGACCAACTTCAAACGGAGCAAACAGTGAAAAAGGTTGTTGATCCATCGGTACCGATTCCGAGTATTGGACGTGCTATGCAAGATGTTGTGTTTGAACAGACAACAGCGAAGACAGTTGATGATCAGCATGAGACGAGAGGACAAGGATACGATGATGTGAATGATGATGACTTATTCGATCAGACGTTACTCAAGCAGCACCACGTAAGTCCTGTATCTCCTTCTGCTTTCACGGGTTCTAGACCAGACTGTGCGACCACATCTTCAGACAAATCCACCACAGCTGTGAACTCGCCCTTTGGTGTTCTTTCTAACACAGGTCCGTTTGTTTACAATGTGTCAAGTATTTGAAATTTGCTTCAGTGAAACATTTTTTTAAATATGACAAATATTTAAAAGCATCTGTTAAATACTTAGTTTTGGATGGCTTGAACCATGTATTAGCAGCTCCTGAGGTGATTGTCTAATAATAGCTCCTGATATGATTGTCTGATGGTAGCTCCTGAGATGATAGTCTCAAAGTAGCTCCTGAGATGATAGTCTCAAAGTAGCTCCTGAGATGATCATCTCAAAGTAGCTCCTGAGATGATTGTTTCAAAGTAGCTCCTGACATGATTGTCTCAAAGTAGCTCCTGAGATGATTGTCTGACAGTATCTCGTGACATGATTGTCTCACAGTAGCTCCTGACATGATCATCTCACAGTAGCTCCTGAGATGATCATCTCACAGTAGCTCCTGAGATGATTGTCGCAATGTAGCTCCTGACATGATCGTCTCAAAGTAGCTCCTGAGATGATTCTCTGACAGTAGCTCCTGACATGATTGTCTCACAGTAGCTCCTGACATGATCGTCTCAAAGTTGCTCCTGAGATGATCATCTCAAAGTAGCTCCTAAGATGTTTGTCTCAAAGTAGCTCCTAAGATGATCGTCTCAAAGTAACTCCTGACATGATTGTCTCACAGTAGCTCCTGACATGATCATCTCAAAGTAGCTCCTAAGATGATTGTTTCAAAGTAGCTCCTGACATGATCATCTCAAAGTAGCTCCTAAGATGATTGTCTCACAGTAGCTCCTGACATGATCATCTCAAAGTAGCTCCTAAGATGATCGTCTCACAGTAGCTCCTGAGATCATCATCTCACAGTAGCTCCTGAGATGATTGTCGCAAAGTAGCTCCTGACATGATCGTCTCAAAGTAGCTCCTGACATGATTGTCTCAAAGTAGCTCCTGAGATGATCATCTCAAAGTAGCTCCTGTGATGATCATCTCAAAGTAGCTCCTAAGATGATTGTCTCAAAGTAGCTCCTGACATGATCATCTCGAAGTAGCTCCTGACATGATTGTCTCAAAGTAGCTCCTGAGATGATTGTCTGACAGTAGCTCCTGAGATGATTGTCTCGCAGTAGCTCCTGAGATGAACGTCTCACAGTAGCTCCTGACATGATCCTCTCAAAGTAGCTCCTGACATGATCCTCTCAAAGTAGCTCCTGACATAATCGTCTCAAAGTAGCTCTTGAGATGATTGTCTGACAGTAGCTCCTGAGATGATTGTCTCAAAGTAGTTTTTTAGATGATCATCTCAAAGTAGCTCCTGAGATGATCATCTCAAAGTAGCTCCTGAGATGATCGTCTCACAGTAGCTGCTCAGATGATTGTCTCAGAGTAGCTCCTGAGATGATTGTCTCAAAGTAGCTCCTGACATGATCATCTCGAAGTAGCTCCTGACATGATCGTCTCACAGTAGCTCCTGACATGATCGTCTCAAAGTAGCTCCTGACATGATTGTCTGACAGTAGCTCCTGACATGATTGTCTCACAGTAGCTCCTGACATGATCATCTCAAAGTAGCTCCTAAGATGATCATCTCAAAGTAGCTCCTGAGATGTTTGTCTCAAAGTAGCTCCTGACATGATCATCTCAAAGTAGCTCCTAAGATGATCGTCTCACAGTAGCTCCTGAGATGATTGTCTCGCAGTAGCTCCTGAGATGAACGTCTCACAGTAGCTCCTGACATGATCGTGTCAAAGTAGCTCCTGACATGATTGTCTGACAGTAGCTCCTGACATGATCGTCTCACAGTAGCTCCTGAGATGATTGTCTCAAAGTAGCTCCTGAGATGATTGTCTCAAAGTAGTTTTTGAGATGTTCATCTCAAAGTAGCTCCTGAGATGATCATCTCAAAGTAGCTCCTGAGATGATCGTCTCACAGTAGCTCCTGAGATGATCGTCTCAGAGTAGCTCCTGAGATGATTGTCTCAAAGTAGCTCCTGACATGATCATCTTGAAGTAGCTCCTGACATGATTGTCTGACAGTAGCTCCTGACATGATTGTCTCACAGTAGCTCCTGACATGATCATCTCAAAGTAGCTCCTAAGATGATCCGTCTCAAAGTAGCTCCTGAGATGTTTGTCTCAAAGTAGCTCCTGACATGATCATCTCAAAGTAGCTCCTAAGATGATTCTCTCACAGTAGCTCCTGACATGATCATCTCAAAGTAGCTCCTAAGATGATCGTCTCACAGTAGCTCCTGAGATGATCATCTCACAGTAGCTCCTGAGATGATTGTCGCAAAGTAGCTCCTGAC
>JAECMU010083025.1:0-11111 GCA_016106625.1 Dracogyra subfuscus
ATCCTACAGGAATAGTCGGAAAATCATTATTTATTCCAATTTTGTGTACGGGAATCGAGCATCGTCAATCAAGCAAGGCTTTTGCCATATGATGTCATACAAGATACATGACGTCATTCTTTGTAAGACACTAGCTACATTCTGTCACATTCAAAAAGCATTTCTAAACTATAAAAGTTTAATATTGTTGTCGCAAAACTAAAATGTATTTCCATTTACTGTACTAAAACAAATAATTTAAAGAGAATGTTTATTGAAAATCTAGTTAGAAATACTCAAGTCGAGTTGGGCTTATGTCACGTGACCTATATTTTTGGTCACTGACCAAAAATATAGAAATTTATCTACCGTAGTCATCACATCTTGATAATGAATACAGTGATTGCAGGATAAATGTTATTATCCAGATTCATGCACTTTTGTTTCACTAGGGCAAAAATCAGCCTGCCCCCCCCCCCCCATTCTTTTTAAAAGGCAGCCCATATGCCTATGAATCTAACAACAATTAAAACTTCTTTTTTTTTTAATTAGCAAGTGAAAGAATTTGACTATGACTACAATGTATTAACTACGGTAGATGTATGGGGGGAAATAATCAATTGCTTTTCAGCAAACATTTATTAAAAAGATGATAAATAACATCATGGCCTGTTTCCAGTTAAATGTTTCATTTTTACAAACATAAAACATGCTAACAAAATATACTACATTTGTTATAATTGTTCAGGGCCATTGCTAGAATTTTATTTGGCCAATGGGATTCCTGGATTTGGATCACGTCATCATAAGATTGTACCAGCTTCGGTGGCATCGTGGTTAGGCCATCAGTCTACAGACTGGTAGGTACTGGGTTTGGATCCCAGTCAAGGCATGGGATTTTTAATCCAGATACTGACTCCAAATCCACAAGGCTCAGTGGGTATCATAACTGGTTCAACAAAGGCCATGGTTTGTGCTATCCTGCCTGTAGGAAGCACAAATAAAAGATCCCTTGCTGCCTGTCATAAAAGAGTAGCCTAACAGCAGGTTTCCTCTAAAAGAAAACAGTGTCAGAATGACTATAAGTTTTATAAGATAAAAAATCAATGTGCTCTAGTGGCGTAGTTAAATAAAACAAACTTTACTTTACTTTCATAAGATTGTTAAACAGCATGCATTAGCCATCCTGCATTTAAGGCTAAAATTTCATGACACGAGATTCTTAGATGGAAACAGACCTGGATCATTACAAATACAAACATGACCAAAAAAAACCTGGGGATGTGCATGGAATCCAGCAATTTCTCTCATCTTCAGGTATATGGAACAGAGCTATCCCATGAAAGACAGCCATGTACTAAATTTCTATCTTACATGGGATATAACAGACCTTTACAAAGATTTATACATAGATAGATATCATAACATAACATAAAAAGCCAGACAGAGAGGCAGACATAAAAATGGAGAGAGAGAGAGAAAGAGAGAGAGAGAGAGAGAGAGAGAGAGAGAGAGAGAGAGAGAGAGAGAGAGAGAGAGAGAGAGAGAGAGAGAGAGAGAGAGAGAGAGAGAGAGAGAGAGAGAGACAGAGAGAGAGAGAGACAGAGACAGACAGACACACAGAGAAAGACAGAGAGATAAAGAGACAGAGAGACAGACACAGAGAGAGACACATACAGCGAGAGAGAGACATTTGATTATAAAATATAAATACAATTGCCTAAAGTTCAAATAGTGAACAATACTGGCAAGCTGTGAACATGGACAAGCTTAACTAGCACAAGAATACGTTCTGTGGATTCATTAAACTAGCTTTCTATTTACAGTACTTGAACATGTTTTGACAGTGCATAACAATACAGCTGGGTATTGCGAACATGAGATTTATATTATATATTATATTGTTTTCCACAACAAAAATCACAACCTTCAAGATCATATTCAAAACATGAATTTTTTATTAACATTCTCGGTTACTTTACAGAATTTCATCTGTAATCTGTACCATCAGCAAGAGGAATATATGAACAAGTGCTCTTTTTATCTCTACTGTAACCTGAATGTTTTAATAAAAAAAATAAAAAAATATATATATATATATGTATTTTACTGCATCCCTAGGTTAGGCTAGGTCCATATTTTGATTTATAAAATGACATCATATACAGTGGAACCCTGTTAATCCTGACAGTATGTATTTTTTTTCATACAAGTGTCCAGATTAACAAATTTCCATAGTACTGAATCATACCTGAAGACTTGTTTCCCTTTCATGGCAAATCAATAAAAATAATAAAGCAAATATTGATCAGATCTGTTGAGAAAAAATAATTCTCTATTTAGATTTCAAAATCGCAATTAAATATTTGAAGTTAATTCTTAACTGGATTTTGAATTTTAAAATTTAATTTTACCAACATTTTGCTTTCAATTTAAAGTCTGTGTTAGTTGTTTACTGGCGTTTAGCCTACTGGCTAAGGTTAAATGAACTTGGAGAAAGTTATACTCTTTTTTTTCTTCAAATTAAATGATCTGTTAAAAGAAATTACATCTGGTCAAGTGAAGCAAACTGTCTTTATTTTTTACACTTTGTTTTGAAAAGTTACCATCTGGTACTGAAGCTGAATATCCAGATTAATGAACACATTTACAGAATGAAGAATTCATTTTGTATTTTGGCTGTCCATAAGGAGTGGCTTTCGGACTATTGGAGTCCAAATGACTGTGATCTCAATGTATTATAATACTAAATTTTTTAAAAACTTTTTTTTGTTTGTTTAACGACGCACTCAACACATTATAAGTACGGTTATATCGGCGTTGGACATATGGTTATGTCGAGAAAAACCCCAGTGGTTAGCTGACAGGGATCGATCCTAGACCGACCGCGCATCAGGCGGGCACTGTACCACTGGGCTATGCTGCCCGCGTATTACAATACATGCTATAATTTGAAAACAGAAACAAAAATCATTATTTCTATACGTCATCAATGTGAAAAAAAGGATCATGATTGGTATCAAAATAAAAAGAATACACAGCAGCCATGTAAATATGATAATAGATAAACAGTGATGTCATTAAGCATAGAAATAAAATACAGTGAAACATCTCTAAACTGGACATCAAAGGGACCAATCATTTGTCAGGTTTATAGAGGTGTCCTGTTTTCAGGATTTGCATTGATGCAAAACTTCATTTCTTTTAACTTTATATATGTATTGAAGATAAATCCAACTGTCAATAATTCAATAAAGAACTTTTTAATGACTTTTAAGTTTATTATCGAGTGATAGTTCAATACAGTGAAGTATAGTTGAACGTTCCTTATCTGTAAATCAATATGGTAATAAAATACTACTAACATCTGTTGGACACCGAATAGCCAACTTTTACCTATGCTTTATTTTGCTAAATAATGGTTTCAAAACAAAATCAAATTCAAATAACAGAAAGACAGTGGATTAAATTCATTGTTGTTTCATTTATCCTTGAAGTGAACTAGAAATATGTTTGTTATGTATATCAATGTTGTCTTTTGAACTTTAATTACTTAATGGTTATTTGCCAATTATATCCAGTCATATGTAACGTAACATCTAGTGGCTACCCTGGGCATGTGTATATTGTACTGGCTATATTCACAGTCAGATAAACTAGCCGAAGATGGCAAAGTGAAAATAAACTAAACAATTAATGGTTGACAAGAGTCTGATTGTCTGGTTTTCAGAAGTACAAATAAAGAGTTTGGGACTGAATTATTTGTCCGGTGTTTAGTTTAAAAGAGGTAAACTTTAGTGCTAAAAGATGCATAAATCATGGGACCACGGAAAATGTATGGTTTTGAAAAAATTCCAGTTTAGTGAGGGGTTTCACTATGTCATGTGACAATGAAATTATAGATGGCTATTACCATCTGCTATAAATATTATGTGACCTAAACAAGTTGAAACTAAAGCCTAAGAATATATTTTCTCACTTTTTTTTCTTACATGGGAAGTGAAGTGTCAATTTTACTAAGACTGTGTCTAAATGTGATCTAGATTATAAATAATATCCAAAGGAAATAAAATAACATATTGTAAGAAGAAAAAAAAGCTGTTGAATTATTTCAAATGCATAATAATTTTATAAATATTGCTGCTAATTAAAAATAACCAGTTTAGAAAGAAATAATATATTTCAGGGCATCTGTATCAGCTATTGGGTGTCAAACAGAATACAGGGAGACAATTTCACAATTAGTGATTATCATTTATGAGGAATATGGTTGGATTACAAATATTATGCAGGCATCTGGTCAGCAAAATAAATATTTTTTTAAACCACACATTAATAACGATAATTAATAAAATGATAAAATGTGCTATTATATTCCAAAACATAATTTTTTTTTCACAAATATTAGTTTTATCATTAATGAAACTGAGACAAAGTGATATTATACATTTTGTAAAGTCCGTCCTAGATTTTTTATTTTATTATGATTAATCAATAATATACCTGTTAGCAATCATATAATTTTACTCTTACTACACAAATCAATTTAAAGAACACAAATATTTTTATGGCATACTAGGTAACCATAATTGTGAAAAGTATTCTCAGTTACCTAGAAAAAATGCATCATTATTCTTCCATTCTTCAATACTGCCATTTCAACATTACATCACAGTTCTTAAATACCTTAAATTGTACAACAGGTTATATTTAAAAAAGAAATTTTGTGATTTGCATTTTTGGCACATGTAAATGAATCACCGAGTTAAAATCAGAATACTACCAACAACAGTGAAGACTAAAACCAAATGTAAATTAAAATAAAAGACTACTGAAACATCAGCCAGAAGTGTTAACACTCTTTACAAATCCTATTTAACGGCCAGTTCATACAAACAATATACAGAATCAATGCTTGTTTCTTTTCAAAGTCTAAAATCACACACAGCCTGTAAACAATATATACATGTAATTATTTTTAATAACAAACCAAAGCAAGAAAAACTCATTTATATGTTCTTATTGAAAGGTGTTGCTAAACATCTGTATCACATCAGTACAAAGAGAAAAATTAAGTTTTTATTTATCCACACATGTAAATGAAAACAAAGTTATTTTACTTGACTTCTATTGTCATTAAAATGTATGTTTTACAAGCATCGAAATAAGTTAAGAACAGATGATCAGGTCACCAAGAACTACCGTATTTTACAGCCTATTACACACACTGGTGTGTAAACTGCACCCCTTGTTTTTAGACCAAGTAACTCAATGTCAAGGAAGTCGAGAACCTTACTTCAATCTCCACAAACAAAAGGTCCACAATATAAATTCTGATCCATTGTGTGCGGTTTAATAATAAATTACGCACTGAGGTATCATTGCAATGAGACCAGTGATATGAATAAGAAAGTATCTGTGTATTTGTGAAGGGATTATAATAGGAACTGTTAACTTCATAAATGTATGGTAACCTACAGGTAACCAGAAAAGTAACCTAGAGATAACCTAAAGAATAATCTATAGATAACCTAAAGAATAACCTATAGGTAGCCTAACCTAGAGTAGCCTATAGGTAACATGAAGAATAACCTAAAGGTAGCCTAACCTAGAGTAGCCTATAGGTAACATGAAGAATAACCTATACATGTAGGTAACCTAACGAGTAACCTATAGGTAGCCTAACCTAGAGTAACCTATAGGTAACTTAAATGTAACCTAAATGTAACCTATAGGTAACTTAAATGTAACCTGAAGAGTAACCCATAGGTTACGAGTCCTGTAATTTATGGTAACTATTACAGAGATTACCACAGGCTAAGCTTATTTCATGCCTGTTTTATATTGCACCACAATGCGTAGTAGTTTTTTTTTTACAATACATCTCTCCATCTGCAAATCATAGTGAAGCAATCTGTTACTCTCCTGATAATAATTCTAGGTGAGAGACTTCAAAGTATGGATAGTTATTCCAACACGTCTCAATAACAAGCAACATAAAAAACAACAAATAATAAAGTTAGATGATGAAAGGCATGTGTACAAACACTCCCCACTTTCCATCTTTGGGTGAGTATGAGACATGGGTGAGCAACTGCTTATGTCTGATGGAAAGACCTGCGGGCAATTTTACAAAGCATTGTAAGTTTATGTCTGCGGCTAGCAGTTATACCAGGCATATATTTATAAGTGTTTGACATCTATTTCACACAAAAAATTATACTATAATAGTAATAGGAATTGTCATTTAGTTATAGATTTACGTTTAGGTACAAAACTAGGTTTACGATGTTTTGTGAAATTATGCCCTAGTTCTTAGTAATATTACACCAACATGAAAATAGTTTAATATTATTGGAACGCTTAATAATATGTACACTCCACATAAACAAGCCTCTCTATTTCTTGTTGGAACAGTTAATAAAATGTACACTCCACATAAACATGTTACTCAGTTTATTTCTCTGTTATTTCTTGAAACAGACAAATAAAATTACTCAGTTTATTTCTCTGTTATTTCTTGAAACAGACAAATAAACTATCGGTTTTCTTTTCATTAGAAAATTCCAGTTTAGATGTTTAAAAGCACATAATGTTGATGCAAAAATATTAATAATTATAATAATATTATTTGCCAATATGCTGTATTCTACATCATAACAAAGCAATATGATTGCATCAATATACAAAATCACAAACGATAAAATAGCATTCGTTCATCTCAACAGAAAAGCATTCAGTAAATGAAACTGGAGACATGTCCCCCTAGCCTAACATCATTTTATACTGGATCGTTCTTCTATTCGTTATCACTCCTGTTTCATTATCTCAGCATCTGTCCCACAATATCGCCCTCCAATCAATTAAAATATAGATCCTGAGCCATTACAATCTGATTCAATTTTTCTTCTTTTGCTTTCCGTTTGTGGCATAACTAAAATTAAAAGAAACAAAAATATCAAAACTGTACATGTTTTCAAATTTATATCAAGTTCGAGTAAAACCCAGTGGCGGCACAGTGATAATAGTGGTACGGTTCAAGGTTGCCAGAATCTCCTTTTAAATTCACCTGCGAGGACAGATGCAACAAATGTAACCCACAAAAGAAAAAGGTGGTACAGTGGTACATCTTTGCATCGCCCGTGAAAATTGTTCAATACAGACTTTGTTATACGTGAATATGTTTAAAACATTGTTTATTCATATTAAATAAAGAAACTGATTAAGTAAGACTGAATATCTTCTACTAAAAATAGGTTTTATAAAAAATATAGTTTGTAAAAACATGGATACTAAAGCAGAATAAATTTAGAAATACATAAATATTTTTATTTTAATGAGCGCACACTATCCACTTAGTACCAAATATTAGGTCAGGCCATAGGGTTTAACGAGCACATTCAGAGCAAGCTGTTGTAGCGCACGCCTGTCGTGGGCGCAAGTGCTTGCATAGCAAGCTCTTTCGTCCAAAACAGAAAGTTGGAGAGGGGGAAGGAGGGACCACCTGCACTGGCAGGTGCAAGGGCGCACCAGCAGTCCGACTGGGATCGGTAGCAGGCGGGGGACCAAATATTGTTAAAGTCACAATAATATGTACTTGCAGGTTGAAATTAGAGACCACTTAACGAGCTACGAGGCAATACCATTCATCTTGCACAAGTGAACTGATGACAACATCAATTCACAAGATAAACAATATTGCCAAGTAGCGAGTGGATATTCTATTTATTACTCATTATCAATCTTTATCATTTTATGGAAGATTTTCAAACAAAACTTATTGTGATGTACATATCGCTGATGACATAAGTTAATTGTTGACATTGATACAAAATAGTTATGGTTGTTTACTGCTGCCCAAAAGTTGCAATGTCAAAGCACTGATTATGACATCAAAATGTATCTAGGGCAAGAAATAGAGTTTTTTCTTTCCCTAGGAAAATCTTACTTTTCTTTCCCCACATCTAATAATAATTATTAATAATTATACTCACTGTTCTTTTTTGAAGGAATGACTGAATAAACGTTTCAATGTCAATTTTTTCTGAAAATGCAACATTAATTGAATTACAGTATGAATAATATTAAGAGTTTGAGGATAAAAATAATAAAACATGAAAATATAGATTTAAAAAAAGGACCATTAGATTGCAAACAATATATAAATGTGTAAAAATATGTTAAACAACATGGAACCTCTTGTGTCATGGGTAAGTGCATCATATGGTAGGTGGATCGGTTTTGATGGATGGATGGATGGATGGACACCATTAGAGCACATTGATTAATTAATAATCGGCTATTGGATGTCAAACATTTGGCAATTCTGACATGTAGTCTTAGAAAGGAAACCTGCACATTTTTTCTGTTAGTAGCATGGGATCTTTTACATGCACTACCCTACAGACAGGATAACACATATCTCAGCATTTGACCAGTTGGACCCATTCAGTTGGAACAGATCCACCGAGGTGGTCCGATACTGCGAGACAATTGCCTCAGGCAAGCACTCAACCAACTGAGGTAAATCCCATGGGTGGATGGATAGATGAACAGCAAGACGGACAACAGGAAGACAGATGGATGTATAGATTGATTGATGGATGGATGGATCAATAGACTGAAGGAATGAACAAACATAATATAGTGTCCCAGCAATTAAATCAAAATGCACCTGCTGAACCATTCACTCATAGACAAGATATTAACGGCATATTTACATACAGAAAGATCAACCTCCATACCACCACACATACTAAAAACCTACTGTTTAGCAAATCTTCTGCTATTTGTTCTGTTTCTTCCTCTGCTTCGAGAACGGCCACTTTGAGGTTAGTCTGGATGTGGGTTGGATCGAATTCGTCTGCCAGCGTCATGTGACGTTCACAGTTTATCTCCAGAGATTCCTTCACCTCATCCAGCTCCTGACACTGCACAAGTTAAACGTAAAAGTTAGTTTTTGTTTAACAACACCACTAGAGTAGATTAACAAGAATCTTCATGTTCACCAAATCAAAATAAAATTTGCAATAGGGAAATGTGGCTAGTGGCAGAGCTAGCCCTGGGATTAATCAACACACATTAGGAATAAATGGAGGCCTGACAACCAGAACAAGTTGTGTCCAATGTCACGTTTGTTAGGAAATAAAACTTCCAACTTTTAAAACATTTTAAAGAAAAATTAAAAAATAATGCAATTTAATTAATGTATTTACTCAAATTATAATTATATCCAAGTAATCCCCACTGAAAAAAAAACAATTTAAACAAGAATTCTGCAGAATAATTGTCTCCTCTACCAATTAATTTTAAACATTTTGGTTTTTTCACATGTACTGTGACAAACATCCATAGGTGCAATCATTACCTAAATTTCATTGATGTAGGACTAAGTGTGTGAGAAACTGAGCTAAATGTGAAATTTTAACACTGAGCTGTTGGAAAAGTAAATTATACTTTAGACAGGTTTCACTATATTTCTAATCTTACTTTCTGGAGAACGGTATTCTTCAGTTCCTCAAGGTTCGGTCGCTGCAGTAAATTCTCCCCTATAAGCAACAGACGGGCAAAGTGTAAATAACAGTTATCTGGCCTGGTGACGGGCAAAGTGTAAATAACAGTTATAAACATTTCATGGGCACTGATGTAATAACTGATGTTACTGGCCTATAATATACTAAGATTAATCAATGAAAAACACCACATCGTTTAAAGTCTGTTTTGTTTAATGACACTAGAGCATACTGATTATTAATAATCGTATGTTAAGCATTTAAAATTTTGATACATAGTTTTAAGAGAGGAAACCTACTACATTTTTCCGTTAGAAGCAAGAGATTTTCTATATGCACCATCCCAAAGAAAGGAGAATACTATAGTCTTGATATACAAGTTTAATAATACCCCAAGCTATTAAAACATTGATCATATATGAGTGGTGGAAGCATCTGATGACCTATTATATTCAGCCCAGCTCATTTTGACCAAATATCTCAGTCTATAAGTTCTACCCGAATTTAAGGATTTGCTCCAACACTGGTGTACGGGGACAGTAGTTCCCATTGCACCCACCCCCCCCCCCATCTTGTACGCTTATAGCATCTCAATATCACTTCAGTTAAGAAGACTCTGTAGTATCACATCTAATATATTATAATGTTAACACATGACTGAGAAGTGGTATATAGCACTCACTTGCAAGTTCTACACACTTGGCCGACAAATCTTCTCTATCTTGGGCAATCTGTGACAACTGGGGAAGATCTCGTATTAGTTCTAATATTTTTTCTTCATTATCCACAAGCTCCTGCAGCTCAAACAACCTGTAATAGAGAACAGTGGCACAATGATTCTTTAACCACAATCATCCATCACCAAAGATACACTGTTCAGACAGCAGTGACGTTTCAGTCAATGATTATAATCAGCTCAATTTTTTTATTTATTTTTTTTAACGACGCACTCAACACATTATAATTACGGTTATATCGGCGTCGGACATATGGTTATGTCGAGAAAAAACCCAGTGGTTAGCTGACGGGGATCGATCCTAGACCGACCGCGCATCAGGCGGGCACTGTACCACTGGGCTATGCTGCCCGCTCAGCTCAAACAACCTGAAACCATTCACTGTAATTGTTTCTGCAGTTTATATGATGCAGTTAATAAATAGTGTTTTCCCTAGAAATTTGGCAAGGCATGCTAGACAAAACATTTTGGGGGCATGTACACAATTTTCAAGCATTTTGTTTTTACATTCAAGACAATTTTGTTTTTAAATAAACAGAAATGTAATTAATGTTTTTGCTTTAATAAATGAATGGCAAAATATATAACAGATATTTGTATTATTAATTAATAATATATTTTTTTAGTGTTTCATTTAGGTAATTTTAGAATTAATTATTGAAAAAGGCTGGTTGAATTTCAGGGCAGCATAGTGCTGGTTAAGGCAAGATGGTGAGCTCAAGACTATTGAGATATGGTGCTGCACCATGCTAAAACAAGCTAAGGAAAACAATAAACACATATGCTTGGGTTTGCATTTGTTTTCATGTGTACACAGGCCTTCTAGAATACGGTGGCCCGATGCCCGAGGCCAGTGGTTTTTGGATTCGGGCCAGTAATAAGTT
>JAECMU010083028.1:0-10353 GCA_016106625.1 Dracogyra subfuscus
GCTTTGTTCCAACGGTGTGGGTTTTTTTTTTTTTTTTAAATTCTATTTTCATTTCGAGTTTTTATTTCAATAAATTACTGACGTGTAATAGTATTAAGAACAAATAATATGCTGTACACCGTGTATTAAATGAAGATCTCTGTTGTGGGATGGACAAAGTTTAGTGTTGCCATTTAACTGTTCGACGTTTCGCTTCCAGTGGTATTTGATGAAACTACTTCCATAATCTATCCTACAGTGATTTGTGCCGCTAACAACAACATATGAAATTACCATAATGAAACGCCATTCATCAAAATTAATCTGCACTGATTTAACTGAAGAAAAACAACCACATTCGATTGCTCATTACTAATAATTCCAACTGATTACCTTGTCAAAATGATTTGGTGTTACAATGCTTATTTGATTTTGAGTTCATTAGTTGGGCTACACAAGTGAAACAAATCTTATTTAATTATGGTTTTGGTTTTGCATGGCTATGTCAGGAAGTAGTAGGTGATTTGCTTATCTCATTGATTAGAACCAGCCTCGGTGGCGTCGTGGTTAGGCTGGTAGGTGCTGGGTTCGGATCCCACTCCAGGCATGGAATTTTTCATCCAAATACCGACTCCAAACTCTGAGTGAGTGATCGGCAGGGCTCAGTGGGCAGGTGGAAACCACTTGCACCAAACAGTGATCCATAACTGGTTCGGCAAAGGTCATGGTTTGTGCTATCCTGGTTGTGGGAAGCACACATACAAGATCCCTTGCTGTTAAACGACATAAGAGAAGCCAATGAAGGGTTTCCTCTCACAGTCTGTGTAGTGCTGGGGTGTCGTTAAACAGTCATTCATTCATTCATTCCCTAAATTATCATCAATGTTTTCATAATTTAAAAACTGCGAATCGTAAGTTGAATCGCTGGTCGCTCTTCGTTTTTCAGTAATGTCTATTATCCTAACAGATGAGAAGGTGACAGAACCATGCAAGGTGCGTGTCCTAATTCGCAGTATGTAGTATAACGGAACGAAATATGTATAATGGGCTTTGAAAAATCGATATTTAGAAATATTTTGCAATTGCGAAAAACAGATACCCAATTGTTCACATAGGATAGCAGACATCATGACTGGAATTGTAAAATCTAAAGCTTCATGTGCGCTAACTGCATGTCAGTTAGTGTTCAATACATCACATCCAAATGTTTGAAACAAGACTTGTACAAAACTATAACGCATATTACTATTATCATATTTTATTTTGACTAACAACACATCCAAATGTTTCAAACGAGACGTGTACAAAACTATAATGCATATTAGTATTATAATACTTTATTTTGACTAACATCACATCCAAATGTTTCAAACAAGACGTGCACATAATTATAACGCATGTTCCTATTATCATATTTTATTTTGACTAACATCACATCCAAATATTTCAAACAAGACGTATACAAAACATGTAAATATGTAATGTGTGCCTAAATACGGATATATTGAGACAGAGGCAGAGACAGATAGGTACACACCGCCCTATGTAGTCAGACACACAAGCATGTGCATTGCATTAATGGACGGATACACACAGCCGGATGTAGTCAGAAAACCAAGCAAGTGCGTTGCGTAAATGGGTGGATACACACAGCCGGATGTAGTCAGAAAACCAAGCAAATGCGTTGCGTAAATGGGCGGATACACACAACCGGATGTAGTCAGAAAACAAGCAAGTGTGTTGCGTGAATGGACAGAAATATGGATGAATTAATTCCGAATACAGTAGGAAGGAAGGAAATATTGTATTTAACGATGCACTCAACACATTTTATTTACAGTTGTATGACGTTAGACATATGGTTAAGGAACACATATATATATTGATAAAGGAAACATGATGCTGCCATTTCACGGGGTACGCTTTTCGATTAGCAGGAGCTTTTATATGTGCTATCCCACAAAATAATACATACCACATACTTTCTTACCCCAGTTGTGGAACACTGGCTGGAACGAGCAAAAACCTGATGGGTCCACAGTCGGGAATCGACCCTAGACCGACCGCGAATCAAGCGGACGCTTTCCCAGTGGGCTACGTCCTAGCCCATAATGCAATAAGTGTCATTGCTGTACCTGAACGACCAGTTTATACTTACTGATGCAAGGACAAGGTTGGGGCCTTGTATCATTGTTGTATATGACATGGCATTATTGTACACACATACATGACATTCAATATTAAGATGAAACTGATAGGCTTAACTTGATTCAGAAAAACGGGCTATTAGCAATGCCAAAGCCATACATAACTGAAGAGGTAATATTATGGAGACTAGGAAGAAGAGTACTAGAAATAGAAACAAAGAATGCGAGAAGAAAGAAGGGGAAAAACTATGTTTGAAAGATAAATAGGTTTATACTTCTTGTAAGCTCGTGATATCAGAACGACTAACTGACAATACGAACAATGTGATATCAGAAAGACTAGCTGGTAATAGTGAACTGTTGCTATCAGAAGGACAAGTTGATAATACTGACTTCTTGATATTAGAAATACTATCTGGTAATACTGAACTCGTGATACCAAATGTACTAGCTGATAATATGGAACTCGTGATATCAGAAGGACTATCTGCTAATACTGAACTGTTGATATTAGAAGGACTAGTTGATACAAGTGAACTCGTGATACCAAATTTACTAGAAGACAATACTGAACTCGATATATCAGAAGGACTAGTTGATACTACTGAACTCTTGGTAGAAGAACTAGTTGATAACAGTGAACTCGTGATACAAAATGTACTAGAAGACAATACTGAACTCGAGATATCAGACGGACTAGCTGCTATTACTGAACTCGTGATATCAGAAATACTATCTGATAATACTGAACTCTTTATATCAGAAACTACTGAACTATTGATACCAGGTGGACTAGTTAACACTACTGAACTCTTGGAATCAGATAGAGTAGTTGACAATACTACATTTGTGATACCAGATTGACCAGTTAACATTGCTTAACTGGTGATACCAGATTCACCAGTTAACAATACTTAACTCGTGATACTATATTGACCAGTTAATAATACTTAACTTGTGATACTAGACTGACTAGTTTGCAATACTGAACTCTTGATACCAGATTTACTAGTTGACTATACTTAGTTCGTGAAATCAGATGGAATGTTTGACAATACTGAACTTCTGAAATCAGATGGACTATTTGATATACTGAAGTCATAGAGAATGATTTAGTTAAAACTGTTCAACTCCACATTTTAAATGAAGCACTTGGTTATAAATTAATTCACGATACCATGTGAGCTAGCGAGCTATACCAAACTCGTCATGACAGAAGGAATAGCTTACACAACTTAAGTCGAGTTACACGATGGATTAACTGACAATACACAGCTCGTCACACTATATAGCAAACGATAAACCAATACTACTCAATTCAAAATACAAGACGGACAAACTAACTAGACATCACAATATTAGACAGATTTGGTGAACATATATACAATATAAACCAAACCTGTTAAAATGATGCGAGGTAGCAGGTAGTGTCTGCTGAAGATTCTTCAAGATCGTGACGCCGTTTGGTTCCCGACCGTCTTGTTCTGGGTTTATAGCAGACAGACACATCAATCAGACAGTGCGACCAACGTGGACGAAATGGACTTGGTATTTTCTTTTTTCTCTAGTTGAACAACCAATCGGATTTTCCTCTAAGTGAGTTTTTTTATGACAGAACACCACCTGCATCATTGTCATTTATATTTCACAATTATCGTTTTCTTCTTCAGATGATTTATCGATTGCATATAACGATTTGTCTACGTACGGAGAAGCAAGTCACTTTATTATATTTCTTACATATCTTCAAAAGCCTAGCTTTTTTTAAAATTGTAACATCCTTTCCGACTAAAAGTTATTCACAACTGTTTTATCTAACTTACGCACCACAGACATATGATTGTTAGGTAAATCGTGTTATTTGTCGTTGGCTGCATGACACTGGTGACCTGGTTATCACCCAGTAGCAGGCAGGCATATGTCTTGAACTAACTACCTAACACTATTGCTATATGATCGACTGATATACCAATTACTGATAACAAATAAACCAGCTGACGATGTGGAATTCCTGATAGCAGAGGGTCTAGCCAGAACTCGTCAAGTCGCGATGACAGACAGGTGATAAACCAGTTGATGCAGAAGCAGATCCGCTAGTAGCTTTAGCGGAGCCAGTTTTTGTCACAGCTTGGTTCTGTCTACTTGTTTGATTCCATTTCAAATTGCAGAAAGCCAGGCATTTTAATAATACCTCTATAGGTAGAGGAACTTAAAATTAGAACATAAAAAAATTGGTCTAAAATTAAGAAGGTAGATCAGGAACAGGTTTACACCGACGTTATCATTTAATGTCTGACATTCCACACGTCTGGACACTAGTTTAAAAAAAGAAAGAAAATAAAGAAATGTTTTATTTAACGACACACTCAACGTATTTTATTTACGGTTATACGGCGTCAGACATATGGTTAAGGACCACCCATATTTTAAGGGGAAACCCGCTGTCGCCACTTCATGGGCTACTATTATGTCGATTAATAGCAAGGGGCTTTTATTTGCGCTTCCCACAGACAGGATAGCACAAACCATGGTCTTTGTTGAACCAGTTATGGATCACTGGTCTGTGCAAGTGGTTTACACATGCCCATTGAAGCTAGTGGAACACTCACTCAGGGTTTAGAGTCGGTATATGGATTACAAATCGCATGCCTGGGCTGACATCGGAACCCAGTAGCTGCCAGCCTGTAGACCGATGGCCTAACCACGACGCCACCGAGGAAGGAACCACTATCAGTTTCAGCCCTTAGCAATGCCACTGGAATCAATGCGACAAATGCCAGCACAGAAACTAACCAGAGAGGATATGTGGACCTGCCTCGCTGACGATCACCGGAGTCAGTTGTTGACCGTGTGAACATTTCTCGAAAGTTGTGGCCTCTTTGGCAGAATGCACAAACATGACAGAATATAGGAAAATAACACTAAAATGAAAATATAGTGATACCTAACTTCCTCTCATTGTGCATCATAACAAATAGTAGAATGCTCCCAATAATGCCCGCCAGA
The DNA here is from genome assembly GCA_016106625.1 of Dracogyra subfuscus. Lineage (NCBI taxonomy): Eukaryota > Metazoa > Mollusca > Gastropoda > Neomphalida > Peltospiridae > Dracogyra > Dracogyra subfuscus. The sequence goes on from JAECMU010083028.1 coordinate 5,133, forward strand.
CAAAAGACAGAAATGTGATTGAATTAAATAATGGTTTCTATAGCCTACACAAATGAACTCGTTACAGACACCAGCGAACTCGATGAGATTGTCTCGATTAGTTCATAACGTTTAGCAGACAAAGCTGAGTAAGGTCCCGTAGCCATATATTTATAAGTGTGTGCATCAAATTATCTGAATAGTACATATTGTAATTAAAAATAAAATTATCTGAATCAGTGTATACGTCATAATTATATTTCTATAGTACAACTCCTGAAACGTTTCAATAAACTGTAACTCCATTCTTCTGCATTTGCATGCACCAATTACTAAATCAATAATGCACAGGAAGCGGGGTAGGCCCCTACTATTCTGTTATATTTTATCTTGTATTTATACCATATCGTATCCTCCAGAGCCGGGCTCGTCCGCAACACTATACCAACCATGACAACTGGACTATAGCCCATTGTGATAATATCTATTTCAGACGGATCCGGCTTCTCAAGAACAGTATTTCAGCACAACACTACACCTTCAACGTCTAATGACTGTCAATCTAGAGGTTATATTGACGTGATGCAACCCACCTTTTATGCAGCCATATATTACAAACACACAACGTTACATAGGACATTTAAATATGTAATTTGTGCCTAGATGCGGATATATTGAGACAGAGGCAGAGACAGATAGGTACACACCGCCAGATGTAGTCAGACAGACAAGCATGTGCATTGCATGAATGGACGGATACACGCAGCCGGATGTAGTCAGAAAACCAAGCAAGTGTATTGCGTGAATAGATGGATACACACAACCGGATGTAGTGAGAAAACCAAGCAAGTGCGTTGCGTGAATGGACGAATACACACAACCGGATGTAGTCAGAAAACCAAGCAAGTGCGTTGCGTGAATGGACGGATACACACAGCCGGATGTAGTCAGACACCAAGCAAGTGTGTTGCGTGAATGGACGGAATGATGGGTGAATTAATTCCGAATACAGTAGGAAGGAAGAAAATATTGTATTTAACGATGCACTCAACACATTTCATTTACAGTTGCATGGCGTTAGACGTATGGTTAATGACCATATATATATTGATAGAGGAAACCTGATGCTGCCACTTCACGGGGTACGCTTTTCGATTAGCAGGAGCTTTTATATGTGCTATCCACAAAATAATACATACCACATACTGTCTTACCCCAGTTGTGGAACACTGGCTGGAACAAGCAAAAACCCGATAGGTCCACAGTCGGGAATCGACCCTAGACCGACCGTGACTCAAGCGGACGCTTTGCCAGTGGGCTACATCCTGGCCCATAATACAGTAAGTGTTATTGCTGTACTTGACAGACCAGTTTATTAAAAAAAAAATAGTATTATTATTTATTTTGTTGTATTATCCCCAGAAACATAAGCAAGGACAAGGTTGGAGCCTTGCATCATTGCTGTACATGGCATGGCATTATTGTACACACATATAGGACATTCAATAATAAGATGAAACTGATAGGCTTAACTTGATCCAGTAAAATGGGCTATTAGCAATGCCAAAGCCATACATAACTGAAGAGGTACTATTCTGGAGACTAGGAAGAAGAGTACTAGAAATAGAAACAAAGAGTGCGAGAAGAAAGAAGGGGAAACATATTATTGAATGATAAATAAGTTTATACTTCTTGAAAGCTCGAGATATCAGCAAATCTAACTGACAATACCAAAAACGTGATATCAGAAATACTAGCTGGTAATAGTGAACTGTTGATATCAGGATGACTAGCTGGTAATAGTGAACTCGTGATACCAAATGTACTATCTGATAATACGGAACTCGTGATATCAGAAGGACTAGCTGCTAATACTGATATGTTGATATTAGAAGGACTAGTTGATAAAAGTGAACTTGTGATACCAAATTTACTAAAATACAATACTGAACTCGAAAAATCAGAACATATTGAACTATTGATACCAGGTGGACTAGCTAACACTACTGAACTCTTGGAATCAGATATATTAGTTGGCAATACTACATTTGTGATATCAGATGCACTAACTGACCAGATAGACTAGTTGGCACTACTTAACTCGTGATACCAGATATACTAGTTCGCAATACTGAGCACTTGATACCAGACTGACCAGTTGACAATACTTAACTCGTGATACCAGATATCCTAGTTAACAATACTTAACTCGTGATACCAGATTGGCCAGTTAACAATACTTAACTCGTGATACCAGATTGACCGGTTAATAATACTTAACTCGTGATACTAGATTGACCAGTTAATAATACTTAACTCGTTATACCAGATTGGCCAGGTAATACTACTTAACTCGTGATACTAGACTGACCAGTTAACAGATCTTAACTCGTGATACCAGATTAACCAGTTAATAATACTTAACTCGTGATACTAGATTGACCAGTTAACAATACTTAACTCGTGATACTAGATTGACCAGTTAATAATACTTAACTCGTGATACTAGACTGACTAGTTCACAATACTGAACACTTGATACCAGATTTACTAGTTGACAATACTTAATTCGTGAACTCAGATGGAATGTTTGACAATACTGAAATTCTGAAATCAGATGGACTATTTGATATTATGAAGTCATAGAGAAGGATTTACTTAAAACTGTTCAACTCCACATTTACTTGGTCATAAATGAATTCACGATACCATGTGAGCTAGCGAGCTATACCAAACTCGTCATGACAGAAGGAATAGCTTACAAAACTTAAGTCGAGTTACACAATGGATTGACTGACAATACACAACTCGTCATACTATATAGCAAACGGTAAACCAATACTATTCAATTCAAAATACCAGACGAACAACCTAACTAGACATCACAATATCAGACAGATTTGGTGAACATATATACAATATAAACCAAACCTGTTAAAATGATGCGAGGTAGCAGGTAGTGTCTGCTGAAGATTATTCAAGATCGTGACGCCGTTTGGTTCCCGGCCGTCTTGTTCTGGGTTTATAGCAGACAGACACACCAATCAGACAGTGCGACCAACGTGGACGAAATGGACTTGGTATTTTCTTTTTTCTCTAGTTCAACAACCAATCGGATTTTCCTCTAAGTGAGTTTTGTTTATGACAGAACACCACCTGCATCATTGTCATTTATCTTTCACAATTATCGTTTTCTTCTTCAGACGATGTATCGATTGGATATAACGATTTGTCTATGTACAGAGAAGCAAGTTGCTTTATTATATTTCTTACATATCTTCAAAAGCCAAGCTTTTTTTTTTTTTAATTTTAACATCCTTTTCGACTAAAAGTTATTCACAACTGTTTTATCTAACTTACGAATCACAGACATATGATTGTCAGGTTAACTATACGTCATGAGGTAAACCGTGTTATTTGTCATTGGCTTCATGACACTGGTGACCTGGTTATCATCCAGTAGCAGGCAGGCGTATGTCTTGAACTATCTACCTAACACTATTGCTATATGATCGACTGATATACCAATTTCTGATACCAAATGAACCAGCTGACGATGTGGAATTCGTGATAGCAGATGGTCTAGCCAGAACTCGTCAAGTCGCGATGACAGACAGGTGATAAACCAGTTGATACAGAGGCAGATCCGCTAGTAGCTTTAGCGGAACCAGTTTCCGTCACAGCTTGGTTCTGTCCACTTGTTCGATTCCATTTCAAAGTGCAGAAAGCCAGGCATTTTAATAATATCTCTATAGGTAGAGGAACTTGACATTAGAATACAACAAATTGGTCTAAAAGTAAGAAGGTAGATCAGGAACAGGTTTACGCCGACATTATCATTTAATGTCTGACATTCCACACGTCTGGACACTAGTTTAAAAAAAGAAAGAAAATAAAGAAATGTTTTATTTATTGACGCACTCAACGCATTTTATTTACGGTTATACGGCGTCAGACATATGGTTAAGGACCTCCCATATGTTAACGGGTAACCCGCTGTCGCCACTTCATGGGCTACTATTATGTCGATTAAAAGCAAGGGACTTTTATTTGCACTTCTCACAGACAGGATAGCGCAAACCATGGTCTTTATTGAACAAGTTATGGATCACTGATCTGTGCAAGTGGTTTATACCTACCCATTGAACCTAGTGGAGCACTCACTCAGGGTTTAGAGTCGGTATCTGGATTACAAATCGCATTCCTCGGCTGGGATCGGAACCCAGTAAACCGATGACCTAACCACGATGCAACCGAGGCAGGAACTACCACCAGTTTGAGCCCTTAGCAAAGCCACTGGAATCAATGCGACAAATGCCAGCACAGAAACTAACAAGAGAGGACATGTTGACCTGCCTCGCTGACGATCACCGGAGTCAGTTGTTGACCGTGTGAACATTTTTCGAAAGTTGTGGCCTCTTTGGCAGAATGCACAAACATGGCAGAATGAAGGAAAATAACACTAATATGAAAATATAGTGATACCTAACTTCCTCTCATCGTGCATCATAACAAATAGCAGGATGCTCCCAATAATGCCCGCCAGACAAAAAACAGAAATGTGATTGATTTAAATAAAGGTTTCTGTAGTCTACACAAATGAACTCGTTACAGACTCCAGCGAACTCCGTGAAATTGTCTCGATTAGTTCATAACTTTTAGCAGACAAAGCTTAGTAAGGTCCCGTAGCCATATATGTATAAGTGTGTGCATCAAATTATCTGAATAGTACATATTGTAATTAAAAATAAAATTATCTGAATTAAAGTATACGTCATAATTATATTCCTGAAACGTTTCAATAAACTGTAACTCCATTCTTCTGCATTTACATGCACCAATTACTAAATCAATAATGCACAGGAAGCGGGGTCGGTCCCTACTATTCTGTTATATTTTATCTTGTATTTATACCATCTCGTATCCTCCAGAGCCGGGCTCGTCCGCAACACAATACCAACCATGACAACTGGACTATAGCCCATTGTGATAATATTTATTTCAGACGGATCCGGCTTCGCAAGAACAGTATTTCAGCACAACACTACACCTTCAACGTCTAATTACGGTCAATCTAGATGTTATATTGACGTGATGCAACCCACCTCACCCCTGCAAGCTGTGCACCCTAACAGCCTTAACGAGGCCACTTGCATGTACATATAGGTCGGACTTTTGAACTTGTATACCTTCAATCCAAATATTATGTTTACATTACTTTACTTCTTTTAATATTATTAAA